>CAUYON010027598.1:0-53976 GCA_963573935.1 Arctocebus calabarensis
AAATGTAGAGTATCAATGTCTTTATATAGTGATCAAGAAAATGCCATGAAGGCTATCTGTAACAGTACAATCAAAACATTTCTGAATGTATATGAATCGTGCCCTATGATTGCACCAATATACAGAATTATGATTCAATAAAATTATAAAAAAAAAAAGAATTTTATGAAATCTCAATAGTAACTGTGTGTGTGAAAATTAATCACATTTTCTTAGAGTCATTCATATGAGTTCATCATTCTGAGATAACATTTAGGTACAAAAAACATCAAGTAAAACATTTTTGTGCTTTATTTGATATTTTTCCCTTTTTTCCTTATGCTGTTATTTCTGAGTTTTCTTACTGTAATATTTTAAAGAATTTAACTCAATTAATTAAATCAATTAATAATAGAATTATTTCTATTATTAAACAGATATAACTAAAATCATAATAAAAAAGATAAAACATAAGTGAAGGTTATATTAAAAGAAGATCACATTTTCATTGTTAGGAGGAGAAAAGTAAGTATTTGATGCCTTAAAACAAACAAAGGAAAAAGTTCTGAGAGACAACTGTCTCTTAAGAGATAGAATTTAAGCTTCTTTATTTTTTTATTTGTATATTCCTACAATCCAATATAAGTATTTTATAATATCAATAAAATACCAGATTATAATTTAAAGTGGCAGATTATAATTAAGCCCCCAATGTGAGGTATCATTCTTCGAAATTAATTTTTCTCAAGATTCTTTTACCTGGAAATTTTAATTTTGAGATAGAGCTCACTCTAACAATACTATAATCTGGAACTTATTTTCATAATTTATAAAAACTAAATTAGAAGTATTAACTCAGTACCATATCTGAAGTATGTTTTGCAAAATATATATGAAATTAGTTTAATTGAATTAAAATGTGCCTTAAGGAATATCCTTAAAAACATAACCACTCTGGGAAATTTTATAATACATGATAAACAATTTAATGGATATTTCATGTGGCAGATGTGGGTAGGAAAACTCAAGTTATCAAGTTAGCACATGATATTTTTGTCTTTAACACCAAAACATAAAGGATATGGAATGTTAACTTTTTTAATACTGTGGCGACAGTTTACTTAAACAAAGAATCTCAATGTTTTTGAATATAGCCAAAAAGTTAGAAGTAGGCAGCCAGAGTAGACAAAGGTAAACCCATTGGGGAGCATTCATTCATAAGGGATTTACCATTATTTCAGGCAACGTTGTATCAAGCTGGATTAGGGCTCTCCAACAACAACAACAACACAACAACAAAAGTATACTTCTAGCAGCAGAGGAGGATGTAGAAGGGAGAAAAGATCTACGCAGTGCATTATTTGTGTCTGTAATCTGACTCATATTTCATAGTTATTATTTACTTAATAAATAACAGTTTGTATCATCCTTACAGAGCAGTGAGAAGAGTGAGCCTCATTTTGTTTGCGCAACCTGCCCACCAGGAGACACGCAGGGTGCATCTCTGCTCTGTCTGACTCCAAGGCTCATTCTCTTTTCACTGCAAGTGCACCACCCTGTTTCCCCTGGGAGGACGAGAAGTGACTGCTTTGGCAGGTGTACTGACCACAGGATGATTCCTGACAGTTTGACATCAAGAGAGAACCAAACGCTGCAGATTTAAACCTAGGGAACAAAATAACAGTCTGAGACCATTTAAACTCACCGCAAATGCCTCAGTCTATTACAACCCAGATGAATAACTAATACTGATAATAATTTGCTGCCAAGAGTATGTAATAGACTCTAGAAAGATTTTCCTATCTAAAATTCATAAATATTTACATACATTCCTTTTCTGCCCAGAATATCAACTTTGGTTAGATGGAAAATAGGCCAGGATTCAGGTGACCTGGCCCAAGGTCATTCAGTCAAAACCATCCTAAAGCCTTTGCAATTTGTCACCCTGTCACTGAGCCCCATCCCTCACTCCATCACTTATTCTCTTCTCCTTCCCAGATCTATTTGTTATTTTTAAAATACTGAGGGTTTTCTTTGTTGGTTTTAGGCCGAGGCCTTAACTCAAAATGGCTATTTCATGTGTTAAAGTAACTTATATCTTTATGAAAGTGTCTCATTAAATTAAGTATCCTTAGCCAAAAAGAAACAAGTTGAGAGCGTCTACTTAGAGGAAGTTCCACTGACGTAGAAAAAACATTTCCCCATTGTACATATGAATGTTGACTGTAGAGATGAACTTGTTTGTATTTTCAGAAATAAAGGTACTATTAGTGACCTAATATGAGTCTTATTTCTTTTATCATTGTGTATATTATATATGTAAATTAAGCCATTCTTAAGACTTTTCAGGGTCATCAAATTTCATGTGCCTTTCCCAAGTGACTCATATTTAGTCAACATATTTAAATTAAGACCTTTCAAAAGGCATTGAATTTTACTGAAGTGAACGAATTATTATTACATGTTATAAATCAGTACCCAAACTGTCATTTGCTATTTACACTGTTCCCTATTTAAAGTTAAACCCAGATTAGGCATACGTAACTTGTGACTAACTAAGCATGTGACACGTATTTTTTCATTAATGTTTAGTAAATGTTATCATCCTCAAAGAAAAGGGCATTTATTCTATTCGTGCTGGCAAATTTCATGTAAATCTGATCTCCATCATCTGAATCCCAGGACTGCCAATACACATTGCTCTTGAAGTCACTGGATACCAATTTGCTTGACTCCTGTCATTCTTAGTTGCTTTGACTGGATCTTGGATGAGGCTGGATTTTTAACTGTTTGTTGAGACAATGAGGAAATTACAATTGTAGAAGTGTGTTCTGTGACAGATACTAGGTTTTATTTTATTTGTATGTTTATGTCCCAGATATTACATTATTGATTCTTCACAATAATTCTGTGAGAGTGTGTTAGGTCAAGTTTGAATAGGAGGAAACCGAATTTCAAGAAACTTGCAAAACTCAGGAGATTTTCCCAAGTTCTACAGAATGAGAAAAAAATAGTGTTGGGGATTTTAATGCATGAACTGCTATTATAGGGCTCACATCTTTTCCATGGTATTCTACTGTTACGATCTAAGTTCATAAAAAATTATAGATGTAATTTTTGGTTTAAAATAAGAAAGAGTGAGAATTTAAAAATGTTATGAGTTAGAGGTCAGACAATACAAATTCTATAAAACATATAATCCAAAATGTTCTAAGTATATTCAATGTAAAACTAAGTTTCACTAAGTCTCCATTTACAAATAAATAAAATGTTATTTTATTTTATAATATTTGTGATAATCAATATTGTTCCAACTCTCAACTCACCTGAAATAATTACAATGTAATTTTCAAAAGTTTAGGTTATTTAAAGCTCCAAATCCTCTTTGTATATTTGGAATCTTTATTTACTAAAATGATACAAAAATTCAACTGCTTTATACTTACAGAATTCTCTGAAAACATAATAATTATCCTTATTTGAATTGTTCAACTATGAGGGGAAAAAAGTTGGTTACTTTCTTGGATGAGTTTGTCCAATTCTCTTTTACACACAAGGAGACTGTTATCCCTATTTTTTTCTCTATTTGCTACTCATTAATCATTCACCATTTTGTGGCTTAATATTGTCACATCATTCACTGCACTGCTTTTCTCATTAGGCTCATTCGAATGATAAATTGCTCCCAGAGTAGTTGAGCATTTAGTCTTCCTTTTAAAACAAACCCTTCCATTGATCTTTTATGCTTTCTCTAGTCATTCCTGAAGGAAAGAAGTGGTGTTATCACCTCCTCTACGTCTTCACTCCTCACAGATTTTTCTCTGTATTATTCCCCTGAAGCAAAAATAAACAAAATTGCCTGCCATTTAAAAGAGGAGAGTCTTTACTTTTACTTAGCGTGAAGCACGCTGTGATAAGAACAGCACATGTGTTGTGAGAAGGGGTCCGGGCAGAGCATCGTGGAGTTGCTTAGCCGAGTCTTTCTGCAGAGTTGATGGAGGTCCAGCACGCTGGCTCTGAAGGAGACTATTCACAGGAGTTTGGTGGCTCCTGTAGAAAAAGAGAGTCGCTTCGTGGATCTCTTATTCCCTGATCCTGAAGGATTCCCGCCAGCATCTTCTACAGGCATCTTTGTTCATATCAGGCCTAGAGTTTCTTCAGAAATGAAAGTCTGCCTCTCAAAATGGCCTCTGTCCCCCAACTCACGGTCAATTCAATCATCCTGAAGTCTCTCTCACCACTACTAACAAACAATGTGGGAGTGGTGCAGTCAGTCACTGGTAGCTTTCTTGTAACAGGTGTCTACTCACTGAAGTGATGTGCCAAAATTCTCAATTAAAGGAGGTTTATGAAGCCAACATTGAGGACGTGCCCCAGGAAAAAATTGTGACTAAAAGAGCTGTCCCCCAACAAGAGGAATCTAGAAGTTTTCAGCATCTGAACGCGTACAGAAAAAAAGTGCAGGGAGGGGGCTGTAGTGAGGCAATGGTTACATCCTTGTGAGACTCAGGAAAATCTACATTTTACATAAAATAAGGTCAATGCCAGAAAGCAAGAGGAAGTGAAGGACGCATTAATTACACAGATGTCCTTGGGTACATGGAAGAATGTCTGATTCTGTCTTGTCTCTGTTCAGTTACCTGTAAGGACAAACTTCTAATTCATTATTAGTATGGGACTGCACAGACTTTAGGTACTAGATATAGTTACAGTTTGCATGTCTTTGCTTACGGGAGGTCAGCAAGACATTTCCTAAGTGAATGATCTGTGGACCCACTTCTCGGGGGCCAAACCTTTTACTTTCTCTTATGCCTAAAGAGTTGGGTAGGGAGTTGATTTTCTTTTTACACAGGGCAATAGGAGATCTGGGATTAGCACTGGAAGATGTCAGAGATTTAAGATTGTTAACGGACAGAAGCTTAAAGGGGAACAAGTTTATTTAAAATCCCAGCTTCAGATGCAGTTCCCTCAACTCTTTCCTCTTACCAGCACTGTCCCTTCATCAGAGCAGAGACAGCTCAAGTTACACTTCCTGAAGGAAATGTCACATCCCTCCTCACGGCCGTGATTTTGTCAACATCCCTTGTACTCTTGGTCACGCATTTCCATTTCTACCAGAAGAGACCATGAGCAGCATTGTTTTAGTTGTTTATGTGTCTGATTCACTCACTAGATCATACAGGGACTAGATCAAAATTGATTTTGGGAGGATGCAATCTCCCTTCACACCTACTGCAGTACCTGCATGAATAGAAAGTCAATAATTGTTTGTTGAACCAACCTGAAGTACTAAAGGTTTGGTGTGAATGCTACTAAACTGAAAAATCCACAGGACAATTTGATCCGGATCCTGAACATCAAAAAGTGCTTACCTCTAAACTCTCAACTCTGCCTTACGGCCTTCTGATAAGGATTTCTGCAATTACCACAGGAGAGCATATGTGTTTGTGTGTGTGTGAAAAAGAGAGCATGTGTGAACATGAGTCTTTTATTTTTAATCTTATTCTAATATAATTTTAAAGAATCAATTGATTATAAAATAACAAGTGGCATTTTTAAAAATAAATTTTAAGGGATTCATAACCAAAATGAGTCTTCTACTTCAAAGAGTCTCCTTGGGGGGCATACTTTATTCCGTTTCACTATCTTTGCTCTGAGCAGTTTTAGAATAAAATTCCTCTTAAGAATTTCCCTTTAAAAAAAAAAAAAAAAAGAATATGCCTTTAGAATTTACTGTGGAAGAAAATTGTCAATTTCATTACTTTGTAGTCAAAAGACATGCTCTCTAGTCCAGAACCTTTATTTTCTCTTCTTCTTTTCCCTTTCTCTATTCTAATTTTTTTTGATGTAAGTTCTATCATTTTCTCTTTATTCTCAATTGATAAAACACTGCCACTCTGAGAAGGAGTAAATACAGTAGGCTTTGGAAAACCTTTGTAAAGCATACAAGGCACAGAATAGTAACCAGCAGTGTTAATATTTGTGGGCCATTTATGATACATCAAGTACCTTGATAAGCACTTTACCTGAACTAACTTACTCATCCCTCCCCCAAACTGATTACACAAGTGCCATCGTTATGTGCAATGAATGAGAGAAGTTTTTCTCCAAAGTCTTGCAGCTAGTTAAGCGGTAAAACAGGGATTCCAATCCTTTTAAGTTTACTTTTGGTCCTGAGCTCCAAGTAACTACCCTAACTAGTTTAGGTGGTTTGAGTGTAATAGGGAGACTAGTTGGCATTTCGGTTTCTTGTCACTGCTCTCAGTGACACTTCAGTTTGAAATTCCTTATCTTCTGTGTTTGGACAATGCTATTCATGGAGAAGTTTTTTAGGCTTTTCACCTGTCTCTCAGTTCCTATATTATATAAAGTCTGTGCTCTGCTGGCTATTTGGCTATAGGTCAATCATTGCTGTTGTAGATTAGAAGATGCCACCCCAAAATATGCTGCTTTGGCATTTATTTTATTTCATTTTATTTAATTTTTTTGAGCAGATGGCACTTGAGAAACAACAACTACCTGGTGGAGCTTTCTATGAACCCACTTATGTACCTACAGACAGAGTTGCCCAAAGGAGCTCAATTGCCATAAACTCCCTCCCCAGGATCTTCATCAACCAGGGAAGACTGACTCTCACCATAGCAGAGACACAGCAAGTCAACCCCACAGCCACTTAAACTTGGCCACAAACTATCATGTCTTACATCTATTCTTCTAAGGCCCCATTTTTTTTCCCTCAAAATCATTTGCTCTCCCACAAGTGGCCTTTATCCTAGCCTCTTCTCTTCAGATGGTATATAAGCTTTCAAATCTCATGGCATTTAGGGGTATTCACTTTGTTTCTGGTGATGTTCCTGTAGCCAGACTCTCTATTTCTGCTGGACTTGGTCTTGGAGATTCGCATGAATCCACTGACCCCCACCAGTAAGTGAAAGTGAAAGATTTTATTGACTAAGAGGAGAGGAGAAAAAGGAGAGGGAAGCGGAGGGGAGGGGAGAGGAGAGGAAGAGAAGAGGGGAGAGGAGAGGAGGGGAGGGGAGAAAGAGAGGAGAAGAAAAAGAAAAGAGAAGGAAGAGAAAGAGAAGAGAAGAGGAGAGGAGCCTCCACTGCCACACTGGAGGCACCTGAGGAGGTCGAAAAAAATTCAGGGTATATTTGTAAGTGGAGGCAACAAGTCTTGCTGATGAGTTACAGTTGTGAGTGATAGAAGAAACAAGTGAAGAAGTGGACGGCGCCTGTGGCTCAAAGGAGTTGGGTGCCAGCCCCGTATATACGCTGGAGGTGGCAGGTTCAAACCCAGCCCTGGCCAAAAACTGCAAAAAAAAAAAAAAAAAAAGTAAGAATCAGATGGGAGTATGGGTTGTGTGGCATTTGCTGAGATGAATTTTTGCAGACACTAGTGAAAGAGAAAATTCAGAAATGGAGTGGGAGATGGAGGAATGAAAAGTTCTTTTTGGAACATGCTAAATTTGCAAAACATTAAATATCTAAATGGAGATACCTAGTATGTAGGTAAATAACATGTAAAATTATTTACATATTTACATAGGATTGAAATGTAAATTTGGAGTCAGAAGCAGATAGGTGCTTGTAAAGTCATAAGACTGCTTTAAATAATCAAATGTCAGGCAGAAAAAGATGTGAGTGCACATGGTAAGAAGCCAGGGTCTTCAAGAATTACAGGACACCCCCAGAAGAGAAACCAGGCAAGAAGACAGACTGAGCAGCGCGCGGGAGGGGAGAATATGACTGTGTGGTGAAAGTCAGGCAGGACGTCAGCGTTGTAAAGAATGTTTCTGAGAGATCAAACTAGATGAGAATGAAGTGCTGAGTAAAGGATTTGGCAAAATGAAGGTCACTGGTGTTGACCAGAGAGCCTTTTCTATGAAGTAATAAGAGGAGTACCAATTACCACTGAGTAAAATAGAGAACAGAAGGTTAAGAATTGGTGGTACAGCAGATCTCTTTCGGGAGCCATCACTTTAATAAAGATTTTACTGTAAGGGAGAGCTGAAAAATGAAATGTAGTTGGGCTGTCACCTAGGATCAAAAAAGTTTTTTGGACAGGTGTGGTGGTTCGTGCCTGTAATCCTAGCCCTCTGGGAGGCCAAGACGGGTGGATCACTTGAACTCAAGAGTTCAAGACCAGCCTGAACCAGAGCAAGACCTTCGTCTCTAAAACTTGCTAGGCGTCTTGGTGGGTGCCTGCAGTCTCAGCTACTTGGGAGGCTGAAGCAAGAGAATCGCTCAGCCCAAGAGTTTCATGTTGTTGTGAGCTGTAATGCCAGGGAACTCTACCCAGGGTCACCAAGAGAGACTGAAAAAAAAAAAGAAAAGAAAGTTTTTGTTTTTAATTGGAAATGATTAAACATAAAATGATCCAAAGAAAGGGAAAATATGATGATGTAAGAGAAAGGGAAAATAATTGCTGGCATAAAGTGCTTAAAAAGATAAATATTATGAAGGGTTCAAATCTTCAATGGAAGATTTGGCCTTGTAAGCAGGGTTGAATTCCTCATAATAACAAGAATTTTCTCATCATATTACTAACATTGAAAGTTTTCTTAATATCAGAAATTGTTTATTTCAGGGGTTTTGTGCCAATTATTAAGTTAATTACATAATTACATAATACACATACATATAAAATAATGATGTTGACTATAATAACAGATATATTTATATATTTACATTATGTACCATGAAATGTTAAATATAATAATAGATTTGTTATGTGCTGCCTAATTTCAAGGTGCTTTCATATATAATATTTAATTAAAAGTTGTATGAAAGCACTCGAAGATCTGAAGACTATAAAATGAGTATAAAATTATCTGTGTTAGACTGATCTTAATTTCTAGACATTATGATTCAAAACAAAAATCTCAGAGAAACATAATTTAGAGTTATCATTGTTGTTTTTGTTATTTCTCTGAGATCAAAACAACTCAAAGAAAGATTCGTTTTTCTTTGAAGAATACACAGGAAGGTAATAATTGATGGACACAGATTTTGATTGACATTTGATGGTCAGTTACTGAACTTCCTTTCTATTTAAGCCGATTTTATTTACTATTTATTATTATCCAGCCACTAGGATTAATTTTTTGCTTAACTGCTTCTAATAGTCGAAGATACTCAAAGGTAAAGTACTAGAATTTACATTTATCAATGCACGGGTCAGCCCATACCTAACATACAGTCAGCATCTGACTGAATTCAGCAGAGAGTAAACACACCCTCCGGTGAGAGCTCTGGCCTCACCACAGCACCAAGGGCAAAAAAATGCTTTTGATCTTACTTTAAATTGAGTACTGGGATGTGTCTTAGGAAGAATAAAACACAGCACAGAAAATGTTTTATTAAAAGCAAAGTCCCTAAAGAACCTCTTCCCACAAGGTTATTTTTCTCTCATATAAATCCTCTAGGGCCTGTAATCCCAGCATTTGGGAGGCTGAGGTGGGTAGATTGAGCTCACAGAATCGAGACCAGCCTGAGCCAGAGCAAGACCCCGTCTCTAAAAAACAGCTGGCTATTGTGGTGGGCGCCTGTAGTCTCAGCTACTTGGGAGGCCGAGGGAAGAGAACTGCTTGAACCCAAGAGTTTGAGGTTGCTGTGAGCTGAGACACCACGGCACTCCACCAAGAGTGACCAAGTGAGACTCCGTCTCAAAAAAAAAAAAAAAAAATCCTCTAAAGGTAAACAAGCAGGCCCTTCCAAATAAAAACTGCAGCCCTAGCGGGTGTCCTGGAGAATACACAATTTTATACACACATGTACATACAATTGAACACAGAGAAAGAGAGAGACGAGAGTGAGCACAGAGAAATGGGGCAATAACAGGAACAGGAAAAAGCCACAATTATTTCTACTCACTTAGAATAGACAATCCCAATATTTTATAAAGAGAAAATCAGTCAGAGCAGGAGGAAAGAGAGAAGCTGCTGCCAACGATTCACAGGCAGTCTGTGACTAAAACATAAAGACACAGGATGATGCCTAACAAACCAAAGCCCAGAAAGATCCAGGTCAAGGAGCCCTGAAAGCTTGCTCTAGTTGGGCACTGAAGAGCCAGCACTGGTTCCTGGTGCAGAGAGTCTGGTGGTTCATGAACCAGATAAACTTCTAGAAGGCTCTAGAAGTGAACCGTGCATGTACACATTGCCCACTTTTATGACAATATTTATGTTAGAAATTATAGAGATCAGGGCAACTGTCATCTGAATAAGAAAGTTCCTCTCGTTAGCCTGCAAGATGTTTGCGGACTGAAGTTTGGGGCTGGTTTGAATGTTGCACAGTTGTCAGAGATCTAATTACAAATATGAAGGACTTAATAGTTAAATGTGACAGTGTTTATAGAATGTCCCATTTATATGTCTCACTGTTTATATAAAAATTTTGTATGGAGATTTAAATATTCTCAAGATATCAGTACACAGACATCTGCTAGAATTAGTTTACTATAATTAAGTAATCTTCCTGCTCCGATTTGGTCTCTCAGCCTTGGTAGAGAATGCACTTTCCATCAAGCAGTTTCTACCTGACAGACAGGATGATTACTTCAGGTCCAGCTATCCCATTCAAATGCCAGCACCAGGATCTGATGTGACACCGAAAAGGGCGTTGTCTCCTCTTATACACCCTGACTGAGAAGTTAATGTGACAAATCTACATGTATTTCAGAGGCCGGATATGTTTCCATGGTCACAAATTGTGGGTTTGAGAGGATGGAAAAAATAATTTTTATTACAGATTTTGATATACTTAAGTGAAGTTCTAAAGGAGGGATAATATGGCTACTGGAAGACAATGAGCAATTTCTTTTATAAAACTACTTAAATGTTGGGTGGCGCCTGTGGCCCAGTGAGTAGGGCACTAGCCCCATATACTGAGGTTGGCAGGTTCGAACCTGGCCTTGGCCAAACTGCAACCAAAAAAAAAAAAAAAAAATAGCTGGGCGTTGTGGTGGGCACCTGTAGTCCCAGCTATTTGGGGAGGCTGAGGCAAGAGGAGCACCTAAGCCTAAGAGTTAGAGGTTGCTGTGAGCTGTGACACCATGGCACTCTACTGGGGTCGACAAAGTGAGACTCTGTCTCAAAAAAAAAAAACTACTTAAATATTTGTATGTGCATGGATATACATATGAAAATGTAATTAGCCAGATAGATATTGATAATGATTAAATCGAATCTAGATATATGCAAATATTTATATGTGTATAGACATGTCTCTCCGTGTATAAAGATACTGATTCTGCCCCAGTGTTTCTGGTATTTCTGGTACTATTCTAAGTTTTATTTTAGTTAAATGAAAACCTATACATGTCTCAGGTGAGAAAACTGAGAATTTGAAAAATTAAGAACTCACTGAAAATCTTGCAACTTGGCTTTGACAGGCTTAAAGTTTTGTGTAGTGTACCTTCTTAGGATGAGTAGATGGATGGATGGGTGAAATTTGAATAGAATGATAGAGAATAATATGGGATAGATAGAGAAATATAGAGATAGATAATTGATAGATAAAAGGTGTGTTACTACTTAAAACACTTAAATGTTTTTTTTACCTTCTAGGGTTACTGTGAAAAAAGTACCACAAACTGGTACAGAAATTTATCTCTAAAAGTTCTAAAGCTTAGGAATTCAACATCAAGGGATCATCAAGTCTGATTCCTCCTGGAGGACTTTGAAGAAGTTTGCCTTGCATGCTTCCCTACTACCTCAGGCAATCCGTAGCATTCCTTGGCTCATAGATGCTTCCCACCAATCTCCGCCTTCATTGTCACGTGGTGTTCTTCCCTGTGCATTTGCCTAATTTATGTCCAAATTTTCTTCTTCCTATGAGTGATAGAGGATTCCCCCATTCGGGGCTGGACAGGGACCCTCATCTCTAGACAGAAACAGGATGCCCTGTCCAGACCACACCCTCGGGGCTCTAGCAAGTTCATGAACAAAGCAGACTGAAAAGTTCTCAGTGGTTTCTCCTTGAGTAGGGAGCACACACCCTAATTCCTTGCTAGCAATAACTTCTAGGACAGCATCCTTTTGCTGATTTTAGGATTATTTTGGGATTATTTCCTGCCCGCAGACTTCTGGCCAATTGTGACACTTCCCCAACATCCTCTGCCCACAGGATAGGAAAAGCAGCATCTGAAACCCTTAGACACTAGACTCAGGAGGCTTCCCATTTGGATCTTCCTCCTCCGCTGCCAGGGATTCTGTTCTCCCTCTTCTGTTCAGCCTCTTTTGCTCAATAAACTCTATTCCATTATCTGTATGACACAGTCTTATCTGTGTGACCTGTGGTTTCATTCTTTGAACCCTGAGACCAAGGACTTGGCATAGGGAGAAATTCTGGCAACACAATGACACCAGTTATAGGTCTAGAGTCCATCAAAATCCAATATAATCTTATCTTAAATATATTTGTTAAGACCCCATTTCTAAATAACATAAATACATCATTTTGGTGGTCATAACTTAACCTGTAACAGAAATCTATTTGATATGAGTAGGTTGATTTTATTTTTCTTGAGACAGCATCTCACTTTGTCGCCCTCAGTAGAGTGTCATGGCATCATAGCTCACAGAAACCTCAAACGGTTGAGCTCAACTGATCCTCGTGCTTCAGCCTCTCAAATAGTGGGACTACAGGTGCCCAACACAATGCCAGTTATTTTCAGAGATGGGGTCTTGCTCTTGCTCAGGCTGGTTATGAAATCTTGAGCTCAAGCAATCCACCTGCCTGGGTCTCCTGGAATGCTAGAATTACAGGCATGAGCCCTGGCACCCAGCCTGATTAGGTTGATTTTAAGTGAAAATTAATGCCTTCTATTCATAGTTATATTTTTATCTCAATGCACAGGTTTCTTTTTTAAAGTTCCAAAGAAAGACTATCCACTTAGACTTACTTTACTCGAAAAAAAACGAATTTGATTAAACATCCATATTTCCTCTATTCCAGGACCTAGAACATATACTATCTAGTACGTAGTAATATCAAATTTTTATTAAAAAAGAAAAGGGTATTTAACATTTCAATAATCAGGGGGAAAGATCCCTTTCCATCTTGATCTATTTGTAGCAACTTCACAATATTTAATTTGTTCCTTTCAACATAAATTAAAATATACCTACTTCTTAAAATGTATTGGATGAGAAATAGTTAAAAAGAGGTTATTAAGGCTAGAAAGCTAGATCATGGCGGTGGGAACAATCAATGCAGCCTCTATGTCTATCAATAAAAGATCAACTTGAAACGCTCCCATCATTTTCCACTAATGGTACTACATTTTTAGTCTTAAAGCTCAATTCAGATACCAGATCTAAACAAACCCCAGAAGATGTCTTAACCCAGGTATGTAACATCTGATATAACTTAAGCTAATGTTATATTTGAGATATCATATGATATATAGCTTTTTGGATGAAGAGAAAACTTAGAAGATATAATCCTAAAATTCATTATGAAGAGTGGAGTTAGAGAAAACATTTAGGAAGATCTTTGAAATTGTAGATTAGGGTGTTGGCAATGTAAATAATGTGAAACATATTTAGATAAAAAATATCTTCAAAGAAAAAGTCATAAAATTTAGTGACTACTCGGATTTTAAAAAGAAGGATTAAGATGAGTCATATGCCATTCAAAATTTGGAAACTAGATAACTAGCTTGGGTCAAGACTAAGAGTTAAGAGTTTTTCAATAAACACAGTTAACCAAAATGTCACAAGCAGCAAAGAAAAATATCTATAATGATTGTTTTCCTCTCAATTAGAGTTTAGAAATAAATAGAAGAATGCAACTCACCCTGATTTTCTTCTGTCTTTAGGTATCTAAACAAAGCCTATAACTTTCTGCTATGTGCCCTCAATTATTCATTTCTGTTTTTCTGGTCTAGTCTATTGCCCCTTATAGAATTTAAGGACAAATATGCAGAACCAACTGCCTCTAATTCACATTTTTTCACAGATCCCAATGTACTTTCAAATCACATTTTCTCAACATTTTGAACTATTTAAAGATTTATGAAAACAAAGTATAGACATTACATAATGGGCTGTTAAATCACCAATGGAAACTTTAGAAATCTTCCAATTTGAGTATCTGTTCAATATTTTATAATTTTTTTCATTTAGGTAAGTTGGCTTTAAAGACTTCCAATTTTAGAAGGGTACAGGTGAAACTTATTAAATGTAGAATACAAAGATGTTAACACAATAACTAAGAAAATGTCATGAAAGCTATGTTAACCAGTTCAATGAAAATATTCAAATTATATATAAAACCAACACATTGTACCTCGTGATTACATTAATGTACACAGATATTATTTAATAAAAAAATAAAAAATAATAAAAAATAAAGACTTCCAATCATTATGCTTTAATAATTATGCAAAAGTCATACTTTAAAAATTCCCAGATCTTATTTCAAAGTTGTTACATTTGTTCTCTTTTTACAGAGTCATATTTAAGAACTACATATTAGCAATGATTAGGGGAAATATGGCTAATAAATTCCCTTGTTTAACAAAAAAAATTTATTCCAAGTACATACATTAAAAGGGTTGTTTATTGTAATAGTATCTTAGTAAGTAATAAGGAACTTAACTTATATAGACACTTTTTAGATTTCCCCATGCTTCAGTGTTCATGAGTCCCAGAAGCTTGTTCAATTCATTAAAATTATTTTTTAAAACGTGGGATATGTTATACTCTACTAAATGACATGGTTAGCCTTTATAGCTTTAGCAAAATATTGAAAAATTAAAATAAACGATGCTACTTCCACAAAATCAACTCTTTGAAAGAAGCAAATCTAGTATTATGATCAAAATTTATTTAGTAGGTTTAAGGAGGTAGATTTAAGATTATCAAGTATTCGGTATTCTTTGAGATACATTAAAGATTAAGGAATTATACTTACTTGAAATATGTAGTAATCTGTGAAAGTAGAATTCATTGTAAGAAACAATGTATTTGATTAAAACACCTTCATACCACACTCAATACATCAGGGCTTGAAAGTATTCATAAAAGCTCAGCCTTAGGTCATACTTAAAGTAAATATTAAAAGTTTATTTTTAATTATATTGTAAAACAGGAAGATGCTCCTTTATATGGCTTATTTCTTCAGTAATATCCTGTGTTCATTTGAAAACAGCTAATTCATATACTGGTATATTCCAATATTGATTCCCTAACAAAATGGACTGTGAAGAATTTAGCCCATATTATTTTTTATTTTGACAACTTATCAAATGCTGTAATACTAAGTCGTTGAACAGTTGCTTGAAAGAAAAACCAAGGAATGTTAACATCTGATGGATAATTTGGTTTAAATCTAGACGTGTTTTGAAAAACAACTTGTTCCTTTTTACTAATAGTATAAATACAGTACAACTAAAAATTCAGTGAAAGAGAATTTCATGGAGAATGATGAAGTTGAGGGACAGAAAGCCGTTTTAGTTTTTCATCAAGGCCAGCAGCGTATACAAAGAAGATGATCCATGAATAATTATTTCCAGATGCCTATGTATTCTTAGTATTCAAAGTCTATGTGAGACTTGTAGGGTATATAGAGCTGTATGTGGATAGATGTATTGTTATACTTAGATACATATATAGATATCTCATATCTATTTATCAAGCTGCTGTGAAAATTTACAACCCTACTTGAAGAATAGCTTTGGGTATATTGTGAGTGCCTAATGGCGGTGAACAGATGGGACTGATTGCTAGCTCAGTGGGACTCAGGAGGAAAGTGCCTGCAGATATGCAACCCAGAATGGAACAGCCTTTCCAGCCCAAAATCCAGGCCTGTCGGGGTGAAAGAACCAGGCTGATGAACACAAGGCAAAGTTTGTACAAAAGAAGTGAAATCAGCCTACTAATTACTTGTTAACTGCTAGGAAACTATCTCTTATGGAGGGAGAAGTTTTAAATGAACTAAAAGAAAGAGAAACATACTGGTCTCAATAGGCAGCAATTAAAAAGTTGCAACGTTTATTTTGCTGGAGATGCCCAGTAGTAATTTATGTTCCGGGAGGTCTTTCTTACACAAAGACTATTTCTTTTTTATTTATAGACCCAATAAATCTCCTGGGAAAGAAATACACCAGTCAACTGGCAATTCAGAATCAAATGTCCATATGATCCACAGTGGGATAAATAATTTAAATACCTGCAAATATAGTAAAGAGGATGCTTAGAAATCTTATTTTGATATTTTTAACCTCTGAGGAAGATAAGCAGATTATTATTGTGAAATAATGAAGGATGGAAAGCTCTTCATTGTCATCTGAGGATCGTTAGAAGAATGGACTGCTGATTCATGAAGGTGCACATTTTTACAACACTTCAGGTGCTTGGAAATGCCTGGTGTATATAAGCCATTATTCAGTTAATGGAATGCTAAACTACAATTTGCGTTGAAATTGTCCAGTGTTGCTTTTCATTAAAAAGATAATGAGTCAGAAGATATTTTTCATGTTGCTACAAGCTGCTGTTTTCATTCCATTTTTGTTCACCAAATTGGGTCTCATCATATTACAAGATAATCTGTCCTCTAATATGCCCATGTTACTTGATTGTGCAACACTGAATTGATGAAACGTGATAACCCCTTTGCACCTGGCTTGAAATCTTAGCAAAATGCCATGCTGAAGCCAGTCAGCAGACCTTTATGCAATAACCCAAATTTTGCTTTTGGGTTATTTTACTTCTGTGTATATTAAACTTGCTCTTTGAAGGTAAAACATCTGCAACAATTCAACATACCAAAGCAGATAATGTCTGACGTGTTAGAGCTCTTGTACTGTGTATCTCGGGGCTTTGTTGGCATTGCAAACTAGCTGAGGGTATGATCTCCATAAAACTCATTAGCTAGAGGTAGGAAGCACCTGGCAATTGCTGACGTGCTAGTGGTGATTCCAAAAGTAACAAACTTTCTTTGGATGCATATATATCCAAGCTTCAGGGCAATTTTCTAACTGCCAGGCCCCATGGTACCCATCTCTCTACCTCAAGTCTAGATCTTTCAATCTCTTTCTTAGTACAAAGCTGTGAGACTATCATGGAGAAAAGGTAATTCATAAATATTCAACTACAATCAGAATTCCCATCACTGATAAAAATGTGGTAAAACTGGTTCACAGTTTATGGTAGCAAAAACTGCTTTATAGAAATAAGTTAAGAAATGTATCTCTTGGCAGGGGTTGGCGAATTTTTCTGTGAAGGTCCTGATAGCAACTATTTTCATATTTATAGGCTGAACTATTCTATTTTTCCCTTTGAAAGCGGCCATAGACAATATGTGAATGAATGAGTCTGGCTATGTTACAGTAAAACTTTACATATAAAAACAGGCAGTGGCCCCAAAGCTGTAGTTTGCCAATCCCTTCTCTAAAGCTATGTAAAAGTTACATGTCTTGATCCACTGATTCTATTGCTAGGTATGTACCCTAAGCCAGATTTTTTTTAAATATTTGCACCCTCGTGTTCATCACAATGCCATCCATAATGGGTAAAATTGTAATTGCCTTTACTCACCAGCAGGGAAAGAATCAAGCACATTAATTAGAGGTGACAGACGTTATCCATCTGCCTAAGTGTAATTATTAAAAATGTAAACGCTGTTGAAATATCTTTGTGATATAAGAAAAACTAAAAAATCTAGGCTAGAAAAATTTGCATACATTAGGACAAAAACAGAAATATACATACCAAAAATATCCAAAAAATTCAGAAAATAAATAACAGTTAAATTATTCAAAATCCATGCATTTAAGACAGAGCAAAATCACTCAGGCATAGCCATACAATCAACAGTCTGTCATTAAGCTTCCCTTGTGTAAAGTCATTGTGTTGGGCACTGGGTCGCAGAAATAAGTGATAGCCCTCCCCTGAAAGAAGCTTACAAACAGTGGAATATAAAAGAGGGGATGAAATTATGGCACATCTTCCGGTGGATAAGAAAGGAGGCATATTCCAAGGGAATGGTAAAAGCATGAAGATCAGGAGAAGAATGTGCAATAAAGGACATGAGTACTGTAACGGGGAGAGATGAGGCCCACCAGGCCAGATGGCGGAGAGCTGGACATCACATGCTATGGAGATTAGTCTTTGTCCAGAAAGCTATACGGATAAGTAGGCTCTATGAAGGGGATTTAAATTCCAAGTCAAATAATCACATAGAAAATAGTTAGGTAATAATAGGAAATATCTGCTAAGGATAAGAGATAGGAAACTGTGAGAAGTATTGCCAAAAAAAAAAATAAATATAAAAGCCACAAAAAACTGGCACTGAGAATCAGAGATTTGAATCCTGGATCCTCCTTGTACTAATTGTGCGAACTTCAGCAAGTTTATCAGCCTTTCTGAGTCTCCTGCCCGTGATACATTCATTCACCTTGCCCCTGGCAGAAGGGACTGTGTTCATTTAATTCCTGGCCAAGGAACCCGTACACCAATATATACCCTGAGACTAAAAGCCTAAAGGGGGAGACGGGAAAGACCGGGAGAGAAACGGAGAGAGCTTCTCCCTCCCCACTTGAGTTCTCTCCCTCTACCAGGAGTTTTAGTGTTTTCTGTATTCTCTGTAAATAAATTCTGTCTTACCACCGGGAAAAAAAAAAGAAAAGAAAAGAAAAGAAAATGCCATGAAGGCCATGTTAAACAGTTTGATGAAAACATTTCAGATTGTGTATGAAAGCAGCACATTGTACCCCTTGACTGCACTAATGTACGCAGCTGTGATTTAATAAAAATAAAAAAAAAAAAATATTCTGTAAAAAATAAAAATAAAAAAATAAAGTAAGCACAGTAATACCCTCCTTAACACCATGCTAAAGAAATTATGAAAAATAATGTTTCTAAAACACTAGCGCAATGAATGATTTAAAGAAAAAACACATAATTATAAGTGTTATTACTTATTATAATGATTATTGTTAGAAGTATTGGAGGCCTAAATAAAATGAATTTGTGAATAATGGAAAAAGCAAGTATAGACATTAAGAAATAGCTATAGAAATAGAAAAAAGATAGCTAAAGAAAAAAAGAGATATCAAAAATAGCTTTGGGAGGATTATATCATCAATGCAATGTAGAATTAAAGGAAAGAAGCCAATGTTTTGAGTTGGATACATAAGAATTAAGATAACCATTGGAAAATCTTCGAGACAATTGAGGTATAAAAATATTGGCGTCTGACCCAATACTGAAGTGAAAATGTGATTTCACTGGAGTTCACTTGTATAGATTATGAAAGACATCATGCTGTGGTGAACAGGGCTTATAGGTGTGGGAAAACATGAAATGAAAAAGAAAGAGGAGAAAATATATCTAACTTTATGACTTGAAGAGAGCAAGAAATATGTAGTCTGTCATGTTCTTTGGAGAGAATTTTCTAATCATTCATTACCAGGAAATCCATTTTGTCATGAAAGATATAGCTATCATTGCTGTAAAACTCTTCATATTTTCTAAGGAATTCAAAGACTCTGGAAAATCAAGGAAATAAATGTCTAATAACAGATCCAATTTGATCCTAATTTGTTTGATGATACTATCAATTGGCAATCTCAGTTTTCTCCCAGATTTCAATTTTATTCCCTTTGGTCTCTGTGGGCACATCTGCAGCCCCCCTTTTTTGCTTGGTTCTTTGTCCTATCTAGCGTGAAATGCCTCTCAGTGGACCTCACCATCGTGCACCCTTTTTTCATTCAGCGAGTAACTGCTCTGTGAATAAGTTAAGTTCAGGTTCTTATTTATGATATGGTAGTGTGTGAAAGAGGCTTCTGAATCTGCGAACAATTATGCCTATTGTTTTACCTCAGTCGGGATCTTGTTGACTCTCTTGTCTGATTACAGTTAATTGGTTTGTTAAGCCAAACACCCAATCTTCTTTTCATTAATCCATGCTAACTTTTTTCCTCATATACTTGCTTAAATGTTCCCAATTTTTTTTAAACAATCATTTAATTCAATGTATTTTCTCTCACTAGAGCTGCAGTTTTCCTTCTATGGATTTAGTATCTACTGAGCTTCTACTCAGAACATCTCTGCTGAATTTTGTTCAATTTTAGCAAATGAATTTGCCCAAAATTGAAAAATATATGATTCCATATAGTTGTATCCATCAAATTACCTAGTTATAAAGAATAAAGTTCATGTGTGAAACTGAATAATTTAATTAAGTACTTATACATCTCTTTGAAATGAAAAAAGAAAGGATAGGTTATGGTAATCAGTTTGATTTAAGCATTCCACATTGTATATCAAATCACCACATTGTACCCCATAAATGTATATGGTAATGATTTAATAAAAATTAAGTTTAAAAAAAAAGGATAGGAAGACTTCTGAAAAGAGAATTTTAATGTATATCTGCTCATAAGGTGTGTAATATTATATTAAACCATGCTTTTTGACAGAGACATCACTTCAACAACATCTCCATCAGAATGTTTCTGCAATGATCAATTAACTAAAAATGTGACTTTTAGATATATATTATCTTTGCTATTTTAAATACTGAAGTTATTCACTTTAGACATCATAATTTTTATTAGACCATCACTTTGACTTATTGAAATAGGATTAAATATACCATTAATCCAAAAATATGACATTATGAAGTGATCAAATGTTGAGAAGCTATATTAAGCTTTCTATCCACTGTGAATTATAACTGTAAAATGATATTTTGGCCATTTAGGACCAGCAAGCAGACCTAAATAGCATATAGCATATAATAAATTATGGCTGAAATGAGGAATTCTGAACAATAGAATAAAATGGAACAGTGAAATACACATTTAATGATTGACAGGAAATCAATGAACACTTGGCCATTTGGCAGCATGCTAAAGAATTATAAATTTTGGTAGAAATGGTACAATGTTAACTTTATTCATTTTACAAATTATGTGTACATTGTTGAATTATATTAATTCAGTATCTATTTCACACAAAGTACTAGGCTAGTTGTTGAGCAGGAAAAGAAGTATATTTTCAACCTTTAAGTAGACACAGAAATGTTTGCAAATAAAATGCAGATGTTGACAAAGAGTAGAAAGACAAGAGCTGCATATAGTCTAAAAATATATCCTAAAGATGGATGTAGTCAGGTTCACAGTTTCAAAATATAGCAGAGACATTTTGTTATGAAAGAGTTACTTTCAAATCCTAATCCAGCAAGTGAGTTTCAGACAGAAGATTTCCTCAGTTCTGCAAACAGAACACTTACAGATTCTTTAGCTTTTTACTAATTGCTAAATTATTGCCTAGATCGCCAAATTCTATCACATGTACCTTTGAATTTCATTTTAACACAAAAATTAATAAAACAAATGGTATGCATTAAAATGGATGAAGATAAAATATAGATGACATTTTAAGAAAGACAGTGAAAGAAAAAATACATATGCATAGAGTCTTTGTTAATATTCCTTTATTTTAAGAAATTAGTCATATACACAGGAGGAAAAACTACCAACCATCATGCATACTGATATGTTTATCACAAATTATAATGAAAAGAATCAAAGAAAATAAATCAGTGTTTATACCATTGATGTCAGGCATCATCAATTTTTCAATAAATCTTAGAGGAATTTGATTGGAATACTATCTGATTTTTTCCCCACTGATTCATCTATGAAAGACTATTACCTATATATTTCTCATTTATTCACAAAATGTGTATTTGTTTAGTACCAGAAACTTTGCTGAGCAGTGAGAGATCATTAGTCTGCAATATTACTATTTTAATAGAGAAATAATGGAAGATAACAAAAATAAATGACAGAATTTGGGAAATCTAAAATGAAATGAAGACGAGATAGTGAATTAGCTACATAGGAGAAATACTGCCTTAAAGGAAAATAGCTGCATATATAAAAGTTAAAACAAGCAAATCAATTCCAGGTGTACAGGGTGGCGCTAGGGTATCAGAGGAAGCCAAACACCTAAAAGAATAAGTAGCCTGAATACAGATAAATGGAGTAGTGCATTCATTTTGAGCCCTACTATTTAATAAGGTTTATGTGTTGATAAACTCCAACATAGTTAGTCACTGAAAGACAAATAACCTGGTGACTCCTTCCTTTCCAGGATTCCAAGGGTGAACCCCTGATTGTTATGGAAATATTTAATCTGATTAGAAGACCCACTGGGGTGGTAGAGACTCCCCAGAAGTATAAATATGTCCCAAACTGAGGAAGTTATGACTTTTCTGATTCTAACAAGTACATCTTATCTGTTCTAGTAACAGAAAACATCAGATCATTTGTTGATTTAGTTCCCAAATCTCCTCGCAAATTCTGAAAACATAACAGCATTGTTCCAATAAGTCTTCAGGTAATGTCTTTTTGGCTCATCAGACAACAGTCTTATGGGAGTCATTTAGCCTGAGGAACTACTGAATTATCTGGATGGGTAAAATTAAGGGGTGTTGTTAGACTTAGGATGGGTGTATGAATCAAGGAAAACACAGAACCTCTGGTTTGGAGCACCAGAAGGACTTATAAAAACATGACATAGCTGAAGGTGGTCTACCCTGTTGGCCAACTCCCTTTGAGTATGTCCATACCACACCTATCTAAATGTGAAAGACCAAGAGAAAATACAATAAGAAAAATAATAATGTCATGTATACATGCCAGTGAAAACTGATTGTTTTAGTAAAAGCAAATTAAAAATCTATTAGATAAAATCAGGGTTGGACAAAGTGTGCTGCCTAAGGTGAAAATAACCTGTTCTAAGTAACAAGTTTGGGGGTCAGCAGCAGTGACAATGTACCTAACAGTAAAATTCCCCAATATGGAAGTCCCAAGCCAGAAACTACGAAACTTAAGGTCAACAATCCTTGGTCAATGTTCATTCTTAGCAAGGGTAATTACTGAAAGTAAAAGGTAAGTCATCCACCTCATTTGCTAAAATAGCCCAGTAAGTAGATGATTTAAACCCATTCTCCTTTTATCCTCCATTCTCACTCCCAGCCAGCAAGTATATCAAAAAGGGCATAGTTAGCTGTGCAGAATTGAGAAAGTTCTATGGTCTTATGCACCTGTAGGCCCCACATGCTGTGATAGGCTTTCCTGTCTTCTGTCCTACCACTGCCTCCCCGGAGACAGGAAGATCAAGGGGAACAAGTGAGTGACAGAGCATGCTGTGTACTACACTCTAATTCCTAACCAGGGAAGAGCATGGTGGGTGTGGTGCTTCCTCCAGGCTGCAATAAAAAAGAACTCAGTAGATGAGTCGATGTGACTGTACAGCTACGTGATTTGTTTACCAGGCTGTTTTGCCTAGGATCAGCAAGGAGAGAATTTCATTTGCAGCACTTAAACAAGCACATTTGACTTTACAAGGGCTGACAAGTTCACAAACTCATCCTGGAAAAGATCCTACATACCTCATTGTTGAATGTCACTATAGTCACCATATGGCCAAGGGGAGTACTTCAAGAGTAACCATAATGATATTCACTAATGAGATACATAGCACTTTCTCTAGTACAAGTTCACAAACTTAATTGTCAGAACTTATACATACTAATGTAAAATCAAAAAATATTCTTTTGTTTAGCCTTTTTAAAAATTCCATTTTGAACTTCCCCTAGGGTGATCTATGCCACATCTCAAAGTGAACTTTATTCTCTCTCACTCTCTTCAGTTTAGTCTGTGGTGAACAATCCTTCAGTCTCAAAGAAGGACCTGATTCTGCACAAATTATGCCTGCAATCTATGAACTTGTCATGCCATGTCCTCATAAATATGTGCAGTAGTTTGCTGCTATAGAGTCCCTTGTGTATGGCCTACACACTGTATCTTTAATGATGACTCTACTCACATTTAGTTTTCTTCCAAGTATGAGCCAGATGTGTTATCTTCTGTAGTCAAAGTCACACATTCATACACACGTATACACTGACTACTTTCCAGTACATCTCAGGCTCATCAAAAACTGGTTTTTACTTTGAAAGTTCCCTTTACTTTCCATTTTTACTTTGAAAGTTGCCCTCAGATCACTATGTGTATATTTTATAATAATTCAATTTTTTGGTCGATTTTACTTTATATTTTCAATCAGCAAAATAGAGGCTAACTCTGAACATGATTTCTTTCTAGTCCCTAAAAATAATTAATAAGAAAGAAAGGGACCATTCTGAAAATTTCCTTATATGGTATTTGTCAGAAATAATATTAAACTATTCTTTTCTTTGAAGGGATTTGAAAATGATCAATGATTTCTGAGGCCCCTAAACAATTGTGGCTGCTTAGATGCTATAATTACTTGGCCTCATAAAATACAAGTCAATAAACATGCAAATTAAGTTATTTTCATAATGTTTTTAAACTAATTGTATTATAAATTTTTTCAAGTAGTTGTATTGCTGTCACATAGTAATTGGTGGGACCACACCTATGGTACATCTTAGAAGGGTACAGGTGAAACTTACTAATTGCAGAATATAAATGTCTTAACACAATAACTAAGAAAACACCATGAAGGCTATGTTATCCAGTTTGATGAAAATATTTCAGATTGTATATGAAACCAACACATTGTACCCCATGATTGCATTAATGTACACAGCTATGATTTAATAAAAAAGAAAAAAATTTTTTTTTAAATTTTAAATAATAAGGATAAAATAAAGTAAAAAAACTTGGAATCAATTTATTTTGTCAGCATTCTTATTTTTTAAATGATCTTTTAAAATGAAAAAAGTAGTTTTAGATGTTCATAAAAATTAGTGCAATAGTACAAAAAATTCCCACGTATCCCACACGCAACCTCCCCTATTATTAAGTATTTTATGGTAGTATGACATATTTATTATAATTAACAAACCGATATGGAAACATTATTATTAACTAAAGACTATACTTTGGATTTTCTTAATTTTTACCAAATGTCTTATTTTTGTTCCAGAATCCCATGTAGTATAGATTCCACATACATCACATTCAGTTCTCTTGTTTCCTTAGGCTCTTCTTGGCTATAACAAAGTATTTTTAATTTTTTTATTAATACCTAATACATTTAAGAAATGCCCCCCTGCAAAATAATCTCAGTATAAAGTTGCAAATGAGTAGTTCAAAGAGTAATTTCCATAGTTTATCCAGAAAATAAGCTATCACCTTACGTAATGAAGATAGTATCCCAGGCCCCATAAATTAAAAAAAAAGAAAGAAAGAAAAGAAAAAAAAAACACCTTTTCTCCTTTCTCTCCTGTTTTCTTTCTTAGTTTCCTTCTTTCTTATTACTTTCTCTTTCCTTTCTTGCTTTTCTTTCTTTATGTCTTTTTTATTTGTCTTTCTCAAAACATTAATTGCTAACTGTTAGGTATTTTTCTATGCTGAGGGAATTCATCTAATAAGAAACTAGTAGTAAACCTTCTTGGTGAGACATTTTGGCAAAGAGAGGGAAAAAATGTAAAAAATAAGCATAATAATTAAATTACACAGCATTGTAGAAAGTGATGATTGACATGAAGGGTACAAAATGGCATGGGGTAAGGAGGACTGATAGGAAAGGGTGACCAAAATCAGTCCCCTGACTTAGCGGACAGAGTGAAGGAGTGCCATACACCCATCTGGCAAGCCAGCATTCCACACAGAATAGTGCAAAGGCTGTGACTCAGGAGCCTCCTGGGCATGTAAGGAACTGGTAAGAATTCCAGAATAGGCAGCTGGAGCAAATACGCAAGGGGGAGCATGAGGCATGATGCTCAGCAAGATAACAGGGGCCAAATCTGAAGATCCTTGAAGGACTTTGTAAGGATTATAACATTAACTCTGAGAAATATGGAGCGTGTGGGGAGTTTGAACAGGACTATTTCATAATCCATACTAAAGGGAATCAGTCCTGTTGCTCTACTGGGAATAGAACACAGGAAGCAAGAGTGGAAGCTGGAAGAATGATAGGAGGCTGCAGAGGCAATGAAACCAGTTCTGGGAGCAAGAGAGATATTTTGGTATGGTCTAGTTCTGGATATACTTGAAGGCAGGATCAAATCAATTGTCTAATAAGTTGGATGTGAACTATAAAGAGAAGAAAAGGGGGACGGGATTCTAAGGACTTGGGTTTAAGCAACTGAAGGACAGACTTGCCATTAACAGATGACCCAGACTAGAATCGTGTGTTTGTTTAGAGACAGCTCAAAGGTCAATTTCAGACTGAATGTGAGCTGCTAATTAAACATCCAGTGGGAGATACTGAGTAGGCATCTGAATATACAAGCCTGGAGTTCATGCTAGAGTTCCAAAATGCAGATATGGACTTGCATTTACAGCCACAATGTTACATGTAATCCCCAAAGAACAAGCATTTCATACTAATAGGGTGAAGTCCTCATGCTTGGGTCCTACAAGAACAAGAAGTTAGGAAGACAGAAAGAGTTGCAAGTGAGGCAAAAGGAAAATCCAGGGAAGTGGTAAAGAGACAAAGTGTCTCTGGAAAGAGAGAGAGATTACAGGTGCTATCAGGAAATTTATAATTTTAAATTGAAGTATTATAAGATACAGTGAGATAATTTCATATTGCTATAAAAGTTGACAAATAAGGGGAAAAAAGTATAGTTTTTTTATTCAAACCTATGTAAATACAAACCTCATCTCCGCTGCTCAGCGTGTGATGGGGTAAATTGCAAACCCTGTTTATACCTCAGATTCCTAAGGAAAACATCTTTCTCTGAAGTTGTTCATTAGTTTCCTACATATTAGCAGTCTACAATAGATGGAATTATTCTTCAATTGCTATGTAGATTTTTAAAATGATTAATTGTATTTCTAACTAAACGAACCCATATATTTTCCTCCAGTAAAAGTGGAATAGTGTGGGGTCCAAGCAACTGTCCATGTTCTCGGTTCTTTGTGTACTCATGCTGATGGATGAGCAGACCCACCAAAAGCAGGACAAGCATGAAGCAAAATTCACTGAGAAAGAGGAGGTACAGGAGTAAGAACAAGAAATGGGATTACAGAGCAAAACACGTTCACCATGGACAGTGAGAGGAATTCTTGTCACAGCAAAAAGTCTTGGTTATGGCCTGGAGCTCTGTTTTACACTGCGTAGATTTTACACTGCGTAGGCATCCTCTGTTTTACACTGCGTAGGTATCCTCATGGTTCAGAGGTTACCTTGGGACCACAGAGTCTTACTAACTTGTAGACCTCCCATGAGCCTCTCTGAAAGTCCACTGGGGGCTGGGAACCACAATGCAGATTTAAGCTAATGACATGATAATTAGCGTGAAGTTTACTCTAGGTCACCTTCCAGACTCCATACCTAGGCTGCTTGACCCGCCAGCTCAAGAATCCTGTGCATCTTTCTGCAGTGGGCACACTGGGTGCTGATTGGCAGAAGAGTAGGGCATTCCCTCCTTCCCAGGTGTGGGCAATGGCTCAGAACAAGATTAAGGTGAGCAGCACCAAGATGGGGACCTGGAGGCCTGCACTTTGTCCCATTTCCCTAGAACAGTGGTTCTCAACCTTCCTAATACTGCAATGTATTTTCATTGTTAAAACTGGGTCATGACCCACTGTGGAGGGCGCCAAGAGCCATACGACCTCTGAGCAAGATGATTTGCAGCTGGGGGGGCAGGCCCTCAGGCAATTTCTCCACAGGTGCTCCTTGCGGAGAAAGAACCCGAGCCCATGGTGATCCTTGGGCACGTAGTCATTGTCTAATACTCCCCTCACCTGTCTTGTGCTGTCTCAATAAAAGGCTACTGTGGAGGTTGCTTGGGGCTACCCTGCATTCAAGGGTAGCCCACTTCCTACAAGCTTGTACTTCTAATCCGTGTCACTCTTGGTTCCTTTCTGCAGCGATCGAGACCAGGGCCATAGGGGTTGGGACAACCCACAGGTTGAGAACCACTGACCTAAAAGACCCAGAATCCAATCTACCTACCATTAGTGAATTGAGGTCACCTTAAGAAAGCCAGACGTTTTGATCCTTTTTCTCCTCTGACCTGGTGTATGTATAAACTATTTAATTACATCTTGCCTGCAAGTTATTTATAGGGGTCATATACAAAAGCAAGAGTCCTATCAGTGCTAAGAAATACATCTTTGTGATGATAACAGGTGGTTTTAAAATTTAGTATGTCTACCTATCTACATGAAATGGGAAAGGTAAGGAAAAAAGCATGATTAAAAGACTGGCAACAGGGGCTATATTTACAAAATGACTCCATTTGCCTTGGAAAATGGCAAGATGGATTGGTAATTGAAAGTTGAGCCCCAGAATCGTGA
The DNA here is from genome assembly GCA_963573935.1 of Arctocebus calabarensis. Taxonomy (NCBI): domain Eukaryota; kingdom Metazoa; phylum Chordata; class Mammalia; order Primates; family Lorisidae; genus Arctocebus; species Arctocebus calabarensis. The sequence continues at coordinate 28,244 of CAUYON010027598.1, forward strand.
CTTAAATTTATCTGGTAATGGCAACAACTAAGGAGGGGTTTCTTGGGAGATAGAAAATCACTCACAATTACAGTTTTTTATTTTCTTGTAGCCGATTATTACATACTGGTGAACTCTGAGTTACAATTTTCAGTTTTATGTCCACATGAACTCTTGAAACTCATATTTTCCTCAAACTCAGAAAAAAAATAGAACCTGTTCTGACTGCAAGTCCTTACCATTCAGGAGCTTAAAAAGTGATGATTTTCCCAGTGGGGAAGGACCCTCAATGACCTTAACGGTAATGTAGATTCAAAGTCAGAGGAATAGATGTCTTATATGGAGAGCAAGGATGGGACCATCAAGCCAAAACTGGAGTTGAGTAAAATGCAGTGAGTGCAGGGTTGGGAGAAAATCAGAGAAGTAAGTATCTTAGCTCAGGTCAATGGTGCACATGTCTTTCAGTAGGTGCAACTACTAGAATAGGACCAAGGTCACCAAAGCAGTGAGTCTTCAGGTGGCCAACTCTGCTGCAGGAGGGCAGAAACAGGAGTCAAGGATATTAGTCAGCCATTGTTGCATTATGACTAAAAGAGCAACCCAAAGGCAGGAGAGCCTCAATGATTCTACTGATGGATATGCATATTGAATTGCTTTTTCAGTGCTTCTTAAAACCCATGTTATATCAGTATGAACAATTATACTAGCATCTCAAATTTTTGCTTTCTGTCTCTGAAGGAATCACAAAAATCACAAATCAAATGATCCTTTTCTCTGCCTCTAAATAAAATCAACTAAATTATTTCAAGCCAAATGTAAATATATTCAAAATAGACCCCAAAATAAACTATTTCATACTAAGCAACTATAGCCTTATATAATAGAAACTTAATAAATATTTATTTATTTATTAAATCATGGTTGTGTACATAAATGCAATCATGGGGTACAAAGTGCTGGTTTTATATAGTTTGAAATATTTTAATCAAACTGGTTGCCATAGCTTTCATGGCATTTTCTTAATTTTTGTGTTTAGACATTTATATTCTACATTTAGTGAGTTTCATCTGTACCCTTCTAACATGTGCTGTAAGTGTGGACCCACCAATTATTTAATGATGAAACAAATGCATTCATAACCAACAAACTTCAACATCAGAAAATGTTTCCTCATTCTTACTCTAGGCGCTTCCTATTTTATTTCCTCTTATTGTGATCTCAGTAAATATAGAGAATACCTAGCCATCTATCTTGGTACCATATGTGTTCTGTACATGAAGACTATTATTAAATTCCCTGCCTGTGTTCACACCCACTTACTTAGCCTTTGCTTCTGCAGGCTAAATAATTCATCTCCCTTTTTTATTTCGGTCTTGTCTGAGTTTCTTGCATTAGCCAGGAGGAGAAATGCTGAAATCACAGGGGATTTTTAACTCAACACTCCTTTAGCATGTTAAGAGTAATGAAAAAATGACAGTGGGGTGTGAAGATGCCACTACTAGTAAATGGTAACTGATGAAATTTTTCAAAGAAATCTGTAACTTCTGAGGAACTGTATAGTTTTTGTTTTCTGTAAGATACTGAAAAGACAATTCTTAATGAAGGACAATTAAAAGTTTTATGCTTACTCTATCTACACTCTCTCAGAAATCCTAAAATTTTCTTGTTTAATACCCAGTAACTAGGTTCAATTTATAAAATGAAAAATGTCCTGGAGTCTTCTATGTACAAGTAGTTTCTTCCCTGAAGATTAAAGGAAAGAAAAATGGTTCATACATTCCTAATGGCCTCAGAGAAAAAAATTTTTGAATTCCATTCTCAGAAGTTAAATGTAAAGAATGCAAGCTATTTATCAGCCTGACGCTCGCATTCAGAGGAGCAAGATGAAGTTTTCTGCTATGAAAGTTTGCTACAGAATTTTTTGTGACATTCAGTTCCCAGGTAGTATAACAGATAGGGCATCTCAAGTCAGCTAATGTCATGGAGCAGTGATTCAAAAGAAAGTCAATGTCTTTTCCTATAGGAGACAGAATAAACTGCTGACATTGTCAACTTGATTCCAAATACAAGGTGGAATCAAGAAGGTTGGACATCTGCAACTTGATCTCTGCTGTTCTCATGAAAGAGTGACACTGTCATATTAGAACTTCACTAGATAATCCTTCAAATCTTAAGGCTTTAACCTTTAATGGTCGAAGGGATTACTTCACCTCTAAATATTTAATGTGAGACAAATGTAATAGACATAGTAACCTTCTATCCCTTCCAGTCATATGATGACTTCCTGCCTTAAAACTTAGAAATATCTCTCAGGAGACCTGTCATTATCACTAAGAAAAACACATAATAGAATTTTCATGTATCTCAAGCTAAATCCTTAAGAGCGCTCTCTTGACCCAAATGCTACGCATACATCTCAATGTTTGATTTATGTCTTAACATACAGCCTGATTTAAAGAAGCAGACTCCACTAAGGTTTTGAGGAAAGGAGGTGGTATGGCAGATCTCAAATTTTGCAATTTTGTTACCAGTGAGAGGATAACCGGTTTTCTGCAAAGCATGTTTTCTCTAGGGAATACACTCACTCTGGTTAGTCAAGTGGCAAACAAGACACCTTGGGTTATCTCTTTACCACCCTATCACCCCATCAATAATGTACAGACTGTCATCAAGAAGTCATTTCTCCCTGCTAGCCTGAATTTTGAGAGGTGCATCATGTGAGAAAAAGTGGAGTGATGGTGTGGACCCTCCAGGTCACGCGGTAATCTCAGATCCGTGCTGTGCTATTTTGCAGACAGTCCATCAAGATAAGTTCCAACACACGCACCAGTGCATATAAATATATGTAGGCCACCAAACTCATTTCATTAGGACCTTTCAAGGTTGACATTATAATCATGCTTCAGGGCATAAACTTATTGCCAGCTGCGCTCAGGAACACAGTTTACTTCTGTGGAAAGACTGTTCCTAGTGGGTCAATTGCATTGTAGGTACGTGTTATCTTTTACAAATATTTCTTTTTGCCATGCCAAGGTTTCTTTGTTGTCTTTTTCTTACCAAGAAGGCTCACATCACCAAGCAACACTATAATCTTATAATTTTAAAGAATTCCAATCTGACACTTTGTTTTCTTTTTTGTTATTATTTTCCAAATTTCTGCATTTTGGTATTTATTTAAAGGTCTCTTGATGTTTTTGTAACCAGAAATATGCTGTAGGAAATTAACTCAACTAGCCTATGATAAAATGCTAAAATTAGCTTATGGTAAAATTGGGGTTTTGTTTGTTTGTTTGTTTCAAGACAGAGTCTCAAGTTGTTGCCCTGAGTATAGTGCCATAATGTCATAGCTCACAGCAACCTCAAACTCTTGGGCTTAAGCGATTCTCTTGCCTCAGCCTCCCAAGTAGCTGGGACTACAGGTGCCCGCCACAATGTCCGACTATTTCTTGGTTGTAGTTGTCATTGTTGTTTCGGCAGGCCCAGACTGGTTTCGAACCTGGCAGCTCTGGTATATGTGGCTGGTGCCCTAGCCGCTGAGCTATACCTGCCAAATCAATGGTAAAATTGTTATACATCATTTCTTTTAAAACCATAGTGTCTAAGAAGTTATGGATGTCATTATGTGAGGACTTGCAGTGTTAGAAGCCACTATTATCACCTTATAGGACAAAATTTGTTTGACTATCAACACAAGACGAGCTGTCAATGGGAGCGCTAGAATTAAACACTTTCTATTGTGTAGAATTGTACCTGCTGTTTAGCACTACGTGTGGTAGTGGATTTATGATGGTTCTGGTCACTCACCTGCTCACCAGCACAGGAGACACAGAAATGATCCTGTCACTACCTCCTGCTGCTGGTAGCTTGCTCAAGGGTTCAGCAAAGCAGTCCTTCTTGAATTCACATACTTCAAACTTTCAGCTCCCATACATGACAGAAGTCCTAAGGTAGAGAGGTGAGAAAACAGAGACTGGGTCTCCATAAACAACCAGACAGGAGAGAGAAGGAATATGCACATTACCAGCGTGTCCTACGGCCATTGCTCTTTCAGTAGGATTTGCCTGGAATCTCTTGCCCAAACATTCCTCCTTTTGATAAGGTGTCTCTTTCAACCCAGCGTAGACCTGGAGATTATTAGAGAAACTCAGAGAAAGTGGGAACCATTCTCAAGCAGTGATGCCTCTGCTTGCAGTAACTCTATCACTGAGAAGACACAGGCCTGACATTTGATTTCTAACCCATCCAGGGGACAGCACGTAGACCCCACAACCTGCCCTCGTGTTTCCACCAACTTGAAAAGTCACCTGGAACAGCACAGTCAATGACTTTCAGCAGATCCTATCTGCTGAGGCAGCAAGCACTGCCCCAAAGTGCCTGGGTTCAAACCCCAGTTAATTAGGCAATTTCCTGACTTCTCTCTGCTCCAGTTCCCAGCTCTATCCCCCACCACATTTGGGGATGATCCAAAGGGTTAGTGTGAGGACTGCATGAGTTAATTCAGAACGGTGTCTGACATATAATAGCTATTCAATAAATACATATTGAATAAGCAAATGTGAAGTATACAGATGTATCCCTGGCCCAAATTAAAGAGTCAATTATTTTGTTATTGTCTTTATTATTCCTTTATATCAGAAATATTGGCCTTGTTTGGGGATAGGACCAACAAAAAGCTGTCACTATTCTTAACAAACTCAGTCTTAGGCAGTGATTTTATTATGTATGTCAAGAATCCTAGAGTTTCAGAGTGGGAAAGCACCTTTAGGGGGAGAATGTCAAATTGCCTAAAACTAATTTACTTAAAATCAATTGGCATAATGATCAATTTGCCTAATGAAACATTTATCTAAAAATGTTCATTTATCAAGTATACTTTTCATCTGTGCTAATAAAGCGTTAGCTCAGAGGCATTTCTATAAACTTTCACGGTGACTATTTTGCCTGTGTTTGAGGGTTTCTGAGGCATTTCACCCATTAGGACGAAATGTTTAAAGTGTTATAAAATGTATTTTAAAAAAATAAAAGCACTATGTCTCAAAAATGCTTAGAGTCGCATCTTACTCTATATGAGAAGCTACACATATGACATATTTTTATTAAGAATATGATTATTAGGCTAATGGAAGTTTCAAGGGAAAGGATATTTATTAAAGCTGGTTTTAGGTAAACTGACCTCGAATCTCCTTCAGCACTGGGCTGTGAAAGCAGCAGCATCAGGTTATACCAGTCTCATTTTGCTGACATCTCTCTGTGACCAGATTCAGCTCTGTTGCTGACTCCTGCCAGAGCTCCTGTGGCAGCTTCTAACTTTAGATCCGTGACAAATTTCCAGACTCAAAGCCTGTTTGCCTGCCTTGATTGGCTCTAGGACACAGCAGCGAGAGTCTGTGTTCCACGCAGACTTGATGGGGTTACAGAAACCCCTTTTGCCCTATCTATGAACAGACACTGTTACACACTATTTAATACAATGGCTTCTTTCCATTTTAACCTAAATTTTGATAATGCATAGTTTAAAACACTCATTTCATCTGATAAGAAAATTCTTTACCAGGCGGCGCCGGTGGCTCAAAGAAGTAGGGCGCCGGCCCCATATGCCAGAGGTGGCGGGTTCAAACCCAGCCCCAGCCAAAAACCACCAAAAAAAAAGGAAAGAAAAGTCTTTATCATAAGTTCTCCTTCAGAAAATAGAAAAGATAAAGAACAGGCAGGTGTGTGGGGACTTTGCCTTGGAAACAAAAGTATAGGAGAATAATCAAAAGATAAAGGGACACGTGCAGTTTCCACACAAAGGGATCCTGAGCTGGATACTCAGACTCACGGTAGCTCTTCTTAATTGGCGGCCAACACACAAAACTTTCCTTTGAATCTCACTGACTTCAGCTCTTGCGTGGAAGAATCAGTTCTCTGCTTTTGCTACTTTAAAATTCTTCTCCATATATACAAGTACTAAAATGGAAAGGGCTTTTTCTCTAATGGGGATGTTTAAATATTTCTGAAGTCAAAAGATGGTAGAGGGCTGCTAGGTGCCCAGCATTTATTTCAAGTTCTGCCTGCCTGTGTAAGGACGTGAGTGTGTCCGTCCCTTCATGTTGTAACTAGTAGGTGGAAACTGACATCTGCCAACCATTGCGGTGGTCATAGCTCACTGCCACTCCAACTGCTTGCGGTCCGGCGCAGCCTGCCACCCTGAGATCTAGCCAGCTGTCAGGACTGTCACAGCTGCCATCTTATTTACTGCCATAAGCTTTCTTGGCATTGTGGACTTAGACACTGCTGAGATGGCGCCTGTCATTGGCTGTAGAAGGGACAGGGACGAAAGACTCTGAGGAACCCTGGGAAGATGCAACATGTTCAAACCACCTGACAGTGGAACCAGTCGGCGCTGAAGTCTCTGAGGTTGTTCTTTGTTGACTGATAAGATTGGACAAGGCACAGTAGGCCTTCCAGAACTCCTATTCAGAGCTGTTTTAATTGAATGTGTCACTGACAAGGGACAATCACTTGGGCCGCGGCATCTATTCCAAATGAAACAATTGTTTTAAAGTAATTGGTCTGACAAGAAGGCTGGCAACTATTGAGAATAAGATGCATGCGTTTCTGTGAGGACAGACAGAAAACATGTTCCTTATAATTGCCGCAGCTATGCTTTTAAACTTTTCCCTTTACTTTTCATGAAATAAGTCCTTTAAAAAACCTCTTATTTGAATAAACATTGAACAATTATGGGGATACAGCTTTGCTTTCTATATCTTTTACCTACATAAGGGGCTCTTTCTCAGCTTGTTCAAATGATCTAGCCACAACAATTTGCAATGAATTTAATAGAAAAAAAGGGAGGAGGATTTGTCTCTGAACTTTTCAGATCTCACTGCTAGACACTACTGCTACAAGGGCTGCAATTATGCAGTGCAAGGCGGAAGGTCAATTACTTCAACTAGTTAGCACATATTGAGCCAAATTTCTCCATTATGTAAGTGGTTCCTCAGGAGAATGACTGAGTCTACCAGACACCACTCATCTAAGGAGGCAGTATTTAGCGATATAAAATACCTATACAGCAACAGAATATATGGCACATTAGGAAATGAGAAGGAACCCACAATCATTGTATGTACTCTAGAAAATATCATTCCCTCATTATATTTATAAACTAAACCATCATTTTAATATTTACAAACTACTTCAATGTATTACTCATTTGATCTTCACAAATATGTAAGGTAGGAATTATCTTTACACATGATGTGTGTGTGTGTGTGTGTGTGTGTGTATTTATATATGCCTTATATATATGACTAGTGTGAAAGTAATGTTTTGGCTTCGAATTAAAATTTTTCCCACATTCCAAAATGACTGACTTCATCTCCAACTTTCTTTTATATTTGTCATATTAACAACATTCTTCCTGTGAAATCATATCTAGTTTTAAAGTTTTAATGAAAATATGTAAACAGAAAAAGAAGAGAGGTGGTTTGTTATCCTTCCTTAATACCTTCTTGTATTAACCAGAGTTTCCATTGTGAGTTATTTGGTACATAAAACCTGTCTACATGGACATCACGCAGGTTGGGAACTCAGCTTTTGACAGCTAATAGCAGTATAAACTTGGGAAAGTTACTTTGCTGTGCTTTAGTTTTTACAGGTATAAAAAGGTGATTTATTCATTCATTCAGTCACATATATCTTCATTCAGCAAGTATTACATACATATAATATGAAGGACACTGCCCTAAACCCTAGTAATATAATGAGTAACAAGCCAAATATAATCCCCAGCTACATTATCAGGGATGACAGTTGGTGAATAAATAACAAATATATTAATTGAGTAGCAATATTTGTAATGAAGAAGAAGAAAGTTAATTGAGGATAATGGTGATGGTAGAGCAGGGACAATATTGCTAAATTAAGAAAAACAAATAAATAATCCCATTAGAAAGTGGGCAAACCACACGAATAGACATTTCTTAAGCAAAGATTTTCAAATGGCCAACAAACACATGAAAAATGCTCAACATATCTAATCACCAGGAAAATATAAATTAAAACCACAATGAGATATCTCAGTCATAAGGGCTATTATTAAGAAGTCAAAAAACAATGACAAAAGAAGACACATGTACTCAGCTTATCACAGCTGAATTAAACATTGCACAAAGATGAAATCAATCTAATGTCCTCCAACTGATGTATGGATAAAGAAAATGTGGTCTATATATACAATGGGGTGCTACTCAGCCATAAAAAATAATGAAATAATGTATTTCATAGCAACTTGGATAGAACTGGAGGCCATTAACCTGAGTGAAGTAACTCAGGAATGAAAAACCAAATCCCACATGTTCTCACTTACAAGTGGGAGATAAACTGTTGGGGACACAGGAGGGAGTGGCATAGCATCATAGACATTGAAGACTCAAAAGTGGTGAGGGTGGGAAGGGAGTGCGGAATAAAAAAATTCCCCATCAGGCACAATGTACACTATTCAAGTGATGGGTACACTAAAAACCCAGCCTTCACCACTATCCAGTTCATCCATGTAACCTAAAGCCACTTATACCCTAAATCTATTGAAATAAAAAAAGAACAAAGAAAACAGATTATGATGCATCTTTTAGAAAGTATGCTTCCATTTATCTTTTATAGCCAGATATTCACACACATCTGTATAGGTATCCATATGCAAAGAAACATGTTTTCCTAACACATTTGTTAGTACATATGCTAAAGTAGTTATTTTTTCAAACTCTTCCATTCACTAAAAGAAAATAGTTTACAATGCATTAATCAATCAACAAATAAGGAGAATGGTCAGGGAAGGTATCTTTTCAGGGATGATATTTGAACATTTGAACTCGTTGATGGGAAGAAATGCTGTGAAGAGAATTCCACACAGAGGGACAAATAAGTATGAATGCCTTGAAGCAGGAACATACCCATATGCGTTCTGGAAAGAGCAAAGAGAAGTGCCAAGAGAAGCAGAGAAAACTGGTAGGCAATAGCTTAGGGGGATTGGACAGTGCTCAGCTCAGGTAGGGTCTTGGTGGTCTTCATAAAAACTTCCAACTTAGGGAGCATGATAGAATCAATTGGCTCCTTTGAGGCATGGGGAATGTCACTCCAACCCACTCCTGTAGGGAGAGTAAGCTATACAGAGAAAGGGCAAGAACAGAGAAACCAGTAAGGAAGCAGATTCAAGCAACCTTAGAGAGGGATGATAGTGGCTGAGACAAGGGCCGTTATGGAGGTTGTAAGTAGTGATCATATTCTTTGCTGATAAACTGATGTAGGATGGAAGGGAAAAGATTAATCAAAGGTGATGACATTTGGCTTAAGCTATTATGTGAAATGTGGCCCCAATTACTAAGCTAGGGTATGTTAGAAGTGAACAAGTCTTAGGAGAGCAAAAGTACCTACTCATAGGTTTACCATGAAAAGGAAAGCATGCAGTACAGAGCTTAGTCTATAATAAGCTTTCAATAAACTTTATGATCATTGCCCTTATTAATAGTAATTAATCAAGTCTTATGAATTTTCTTTCCTGAATAGCTCTCAAATACATACCTTCTTCTCCATACCCACTACCATGCTTTGGTTCAAGCCCTCAATATCTTTTACTTAGATTCTTGCAATGGCCACCTGAGTTTTCTGCCTCTACATGAGACTACATTTAACTATTTTCTTTACAGTGGGCAGAGTGATCTTTCTAACATGTAATTTGGATCATATGTAATTTGGATCATATTTCTTCCCAGGTTGAACTTTAGTGACTCTCTATGGCTTATCAAATAGAGCAGTAACACTTAACAGTGGCCTTCTAAGTCCTTAAGTGTGGACTTTTGACTGAATGCTTTTATTTTGATTAATACGTTTTTGTTCATCTATCATATTTTTATTTTTAAAATGAATATATTTAAAATACCAAAGAATAAAATAAATTTCAGTGAAATAATACTTCCAAATTGACCAGCACAATTAGAACATTAGGAAGCCATAAGGGCTAAATTGGCAGCTGCAACAGCTGCTCCCCAGCCTAACTGGAGGAACTACCACACGAGACGGGCTGGTGATATTTTATGGAGGTTGAGTACACCAGTCTCTTAGCAGCTTTTGACAACAGTGCACTGTGTCTCCGAAGAGGACTCTATGAATAGTCACACAGCTCAGCAGTATTTTTTAATTCTATCTGCTTAAACAGCCCATCACATAGAAGACCAAGAGAACTCTGAAGGAGGACTTTTTAATGAGGATTGGGAATTGCAATATTGTCTTGTTTTTGTGAAAGATCAGATGATTTGCTTGCTTTGTGATTCTAAATATCAACATTAAAGAAATTCAGTGCTCACCAGCATTATAACACTTGTGAGGACTACAAATACTTTAAATTAGAGGAAAAGGCATGAAAGGTTGTGTTGCAGAAATGAAAAGATAAAAAGCAAAAGCAAGGACAATTCTTTGAAGCAGCAGTAAGACCTGGAAATAATACCCAGTGGAGCCATTTGTAAAGTAGCTTATATACTCTGGAATAAAGGGAAGTGACTCAGTGACACAGAAATTGTGAAAGAATGAATTGTCTAAGTGGTGGGATTCTAAGAACTAATAACATTTCAAAATATAAACAACTGCCTCTTTCAAGGAGAACCATACTGATCTGTAGCATAAATTTGCTTTCAGCTTCACAAAAACTTCATGAAATTCTCCAAAGGAGAAATATGTATTATTCAATTCCATTGAATGAATCAACTGATACTACTGACTCATTTCAGATTTTATACTTCATTTGGGTCATAACAGAAGATTTCATTTGCTATGAAGAATTACTTATTTGGGGCACTCTTGTGAACAGAACACAGGAAATAGATATCTTCAACAGCTTTCAAGATAAATGTCATCAAGTTGGACTGAATTTGGTAAATTTAGTGACTGTACGTACAGACAGCACACCTTCCATGGCAGGAAAACTTGAAGGGCTCATTGCACAGATAAAAAAGTATTAGCAGATCTGGATGCTCTCATTTGTTTTCATTGTATCTTGCACCAGCAAAATCTCTGTGCTAAAGCTGCTATTTTAGGTGACACTTTGCAACAAGTGATAGGTAAGTATTGTTCACCATATTCATGCAAATACAACAGGACATATTCAGTTTCATAACATACTAAAGTTGAAGTATGGGGTATTCAGGTGGATTTGCAGTATCATTCTAAACAACATTGGCAGGGATCTCACCTAATGTACACATTGTGAGTGTGTGTAACACACCCCCTGGGTGAGGGGCTCTTCTATCAATGGAACTTAAGCCTGCAAGTGAGAACAATGTAACCTAAAAATTGTATCTTCATATTAATTTGAAAATATAAAAAAAACCTCAAAAAAGTGCATTGGCAGTAACAGGACAGATGTTAGCAAAAATTTTATCTCTGCAAGAATAGAAAGTCACATTTTATGAAGAACAGAATCAGCAGTGTGAATAATTGAAAAAGATTTCTGTAGGAATGCAGCATTTCTAGGTGGGATCATGTCAAATCAAAACTACTTGAAATTTCTTTGCAAGATAAAGCTAAGTCCACATATGATATATGGCCAAAATATCCAAGCATTTTGAAAATATCTAAATTTTGGAGGAACATTTTTCACAGTTAGCAAAGGTCATTGATGAGCAGGATGATATGTGTGAATCATTTGAAGAATACACAGCTGTCATAGACCTATTAAAGACCGCGTGGAAAACACAATGAAAGGTTCACTGACTTGAGAATGACGACATCACAGTCAAATTAGCATTTCAGTCATACCTAGTTGCTATCACATCACAAAGTCACCTAAAGAAGTGTAGATGGAATTTGAGTTAGCTCTCAGTAGATGACAATTTAAAGTCAATTGGAATATGAAAAAAAATGCAGAGGAGCAAAAATTGAAAAAAAAAAAAAAGCTTTATTAGGGGCGGTGCTTGTGGCTCAAAGGAGTAGGGTGCCAGCCACATATGCCGGAGGTGGCGGGTTCAAACCAGGCCCTGGCCAAAAACCGCAAAAAAAAAAAGGAAAATGCAGAGGAATACTCAAACCTTTGGCAACATGCCCCCAAATGCTTTCTTGCTTTTAACCACTTATTGCCACAAATCTACCTTCTCCTACCTGTTCTAAATCAAGATGCCCTTAAGGTCACAAGAGACTGACACCCGTCTAGAGGATCAACTAAAACTGCAGACCTTCATACTGCAACCAAACATTCAAATACGTTCCAACGAAAAGCACACACAACAAAGTCATTACAAGGTTAGTTAACTTTAAAATTAACAAAGAGTTTTCCTTTTTTAAAATTATTAGGTACATAGTAGTTAGATTTTTACAAAACAATATTTTTCAAGTATATCTAATTGAAGTTTCTTCAATATGTGTTGTAACTTACGCCACCCATAAGAATACACAGACCTCACTTTAGGCTCAAATCACATGGTGATGATTTATTTACACCTGCGCAGGCAGACCACTGCCCCAAAGGGCAAGGCCCAAATCAGGTGGTTACATCTGCACAGGCAGACCGCTGGCCAAAGGGCAAGAGGCAGCCAAGAGAAATGCAGGCAGCCTTTTATACCCTCTTTGTGCTGATGTGGCAAAGCAAACATATACAAAAGCGGAACATGGCTGGTTACAGGGTGGGGTTACAGTCAGGTAGTTGGCTCAGGGGGTAGCTGCATGGCGGCTTCGGGGGGGTGGGTAGGCCAGTAACCGTGGGGACAACTTGCAAAGCCCAGTACCTGGGAAACTCAGTTACCTAGGAAACTCTGCTTGAGTGAGTCTCCACCATTGTTGAGCTGGCTAGGGGGGTTGAGGTATGTTTCTCATCATTATGTTTCAACTGTGGCCTGGGGGGGGGGGGTCGTGGGGGGGTGGGGGGTGGTGTCAGGGAACTCGGAGAACTTCCTTGTCAGAAACCTGTTCTCGGAATTAACCCAAGGTGGGGGTGCCAAGCTGGGGACCAAGTCCGAGACAGGCTGAGACAGACTTAGGTCTTTTGGGGGACTGTTGGCTTATAATATATGACCTTATTTGACACCTGAATTAATGCAGCCTTCCATCACGAAAAGTTTCCCCACCCCTGGTCTAGTTCCAGACTACTTCTCAGCACTTCTCGCTCATTTTCTTCAACTCCCAATAATATCAAAATACCCTTGGTTCCTCTAACATTGTAAATGTTGCCTCCCTCGTCCATGCTATTCACATTTCCTAAAATGACCTGTTAGCCTCAATGTATCTTGTAAACTTTTACTCTTCACTTTAAATTCTAATTAGGAATCCCTTTTCCATTGACACATTTTATAACCTCTCCCAGAAAGAGTAGCACCTCCAAATCGGTCCGTGTCTTGTACTTAATTCTTTTACTGTAAATAGTATAATTCTTCCTTAACGTACAGACAACTTTAACATGTGTATGGACATTTGTCTCTCTGATGTAATTATGAATCATTGAAGGCAAGGATATGTGTTCTTTACCTTTGAATGATTACGTGGTACAGGTGTCACTTTGATTTTTATAACCTAACCCAAATGTTTTGTGAGAAGAGAGTTTCTCTTTCTAACTCCAAGGGTCTAGATGTCAGGAGGAAGACTAGAGCATGACTGTACCTTACGACATCGTATCATGTCATATTATTTCATGACATGTCACATCATATTGTACCATACCATGTCATATCATATCATGCCACATCATGTCATGTTATATATTAGCCATCATATTATAGCTGCTTAAGATGGGTTTTAGGGCTCTGACCGAAGTTCTCTAGTTTATTATGAATTTTCCAGTGACACAATGATGACACAAGTGAGTCATGCTAAATTTGAAAATATCTGTAAAAGTAACAGTGGAAATAAGACTTTTCTTTGCCCCAAGTAACTACTTCATCCTTTCATGTCTTTTTCGTACCCTGTGTATTCATCCTTTTCTCTCATTACTACCCCAAACTGTTCATACCAGCCATCCTCTTTATATGCATTTCAAGGTCATCCATGCACCTAACTCACACAATTTATGAATCTCGTCTTCCTTATAGTCTTTACCATTCACTATGGTGTGGATTGGTACCTTCCTTCCCTAATGTTATATCATTATTATTAGTCCTGTTTTCTAAATATGCAAGAGCTCATATTTTTAGTATTATTTCATTTGTGCACTTGCTATTTCTCTAAAAAGCTTTTAACATTCTCATTTTTAAATACTGTCATATATTTCTTATGGTTTCTCAAAGCCACATTTGACCGTAGTACAGGTGTTCAATAATAGCTTGACGAAGTAAAAAGAAAAAGGCATGACATGGGATGATCAAACCCATAATTATAATCACTTCAAGCTGACATTGACAGATGCTTGCACAATTTCAGGTAGAGTATGTTTTTGAGGACCTTGGGGCAAAGAGTAATAAACATCTCCTTTCTTTCATCTACAACCATATCTCATAAAAATGAACTAAATTAAAACTCAAAATTTGATCATCAGTATCCTTTTTAGAGTTAGAAAAGAGTTCATAGTTGGAAAAGAAAAAACAAAACTCATTTTACCTTGAATTTTCTAAGGATAAACTTACAAGTAATGTCATACTGGTGTTTCAGGAATAAGGAAGCAATATTCTCAAATCTTCCAATTTTATTTTTCAAGGAAAATAGACCCTATATATCTGAAAAATCATTGGTGAAATCTTTAGGTTTTAAATCCTATAAGAAGAAACATCTTGAGGGCCAAAACAGATGACCCAGAAGACTGGAGAAATGCATTTGTTCTCCAGGAGCTACAGAGAAACAAATGATTAAATTCACCAGTATATATAAAAATATAGTAAAATTGTGAAATTGATGTTATTGAGATAAATCTAATTTTTTAAACTGTATTGCATCCTTGGTTTTTGGTCCTAAGACAACAAGTTTTGGGGGCAAAAATTAAAATATTTTCTCTATTTGACACATTAAAAAATGAAACAAGAAAATATACCTTTATAATATTCAGACTGAGGGCTGTTTCCATTGCCCATAAGATACACAGTGTGTGACAATTTCACACTTGCTAGACAGACACTCCCTCTATTACTTCTTTTCAACAAAATGTTATAAATGAACTCCCAAAACAAAGGGCATTTTAAATGAATTAAAAACTGTCATAGTGGTTCTAAGCAACCTAAGAAGACTGATAGCAAATTTTGTACCTCTTCATATTATTTTTTTCTTGGGATAACCATTGGCAAATGGTCAGCCTGTCACAACAGAGTCCAACCAACATTATATATCATTGCAAATTTTCTCTTCTCTGATGTCAAGAATGGAGACCCTTTAGATAACCGTTTGATATTCACTCCCGGCTATTTTAATTTCCTGACAAATCTATCATCTAAAATTTACTATCTGGAATAGTAAGTCTCTAGGTTGCAATAAAACAGCACAGATGCTGGTATTTTCCTTAGCTGTGTAACAGAGAGACAATCTTTATAGATTCTACCTGGGCTCTATCTTCTTATAAACTTAGCTATATCTGTGTAGCTGAGTCCTAGAGGATTGAAATTCAGTCATAGTTTTGATAAACTTATGAAGAACTATGTGCATATATGATATCTTAGGCCAATATTTCCAAATCTTCAGGATCTCCATGGACATTCAAATTCTCATTAGGTTGTTCTAAATCTCTTGTATCTACTTCAGCTATGTAAACAAAAACATTTTTATTCTCTTACACAGAAAACTCACACTTATTCCGATAGTTTGTCAAGAATAAGTAGAGATATTTTAAGATGGAAAAATTGCTAACAGAGATCAAAGCCACAAATTTTAACTGTTAAGTTATTGACTTTGACATGTGTATGTCTTCAGTTTAATGTAATGTATTTCCTTGCAATGCACAGGAAAACTGAAAGGAGCAGGTGTTTTTGAATTGTCAATATCTTGTTATCTGACTAACCAAAGAGGAAGCTAGGGAATTAATCTAATTTATTCACAAAAACTAAATTGGATTAATAATAGTAATACCCTCAATGCATTTCGGGGCTAGTTTATTGTTCAATAGCGATGAGCTGTCTTGGAGGAGGTCGATTGTTGATAAATGGGCAACAGAGCAGTCTACATGCCAGCTATGGGGGGCTGAATTTTGTCCCCCTAAAATTCACACCTTGATGCACAAACACCTAGCATCTGTGAATATGACCTTATTTAGATATAGGGATTTTAAAGAATTAATTAGGTTAAAATGAAGCTGCCTAATCCCAACTGACTGGTGTCCTTATAAAAAAGGTTAGGGCACCATAGGAGACACCAAGGTTGGGCACATGTGGAAGAAATGCCACATGAAGACACAGTAAAACGACAGCTACCTGCAAGCCAAGACAGAGATGTCGGAAGAAACCAAATGTGTCAAAACCTAGATCGTGGAATACCCCTGGTCTGTGGTATTTTACAGCAACCCTAGCAAACCAATATGCTGGGAAGGCCAAGATCCTTTTGAAATCAACGCATTGTCATCCACAGTAACACTGAGGAAGTGGTATTTGTTATACAAATTTCCTTCATCCCATACATATAACCAGGAAAAAGGAGCTCAAGAGAGTAAGTTTGTATTTGAAGCCCTGTGCTGAGGAGCCTAACCTAGGCGATGCTACAGAGCAAGCACCCCAATCTGCATTCTGAGATGCAGCAATAAAGAAAGCTCAGAATAAGACAGAGCAGTTCTCTGTGTCAGGCACTTTGTCCATTCAGAGAAGGACCTTCTGACATGGACCATAGGTAAGCCAAGCAAGATTTAGTCCAGTGTAGGAGATTTGGTAGAAACTACTGAATTACCAACTCCTTTAGGTATTCATTGACGTCTAGAGCAAGGCTACCATCCTGACTCTCCAGGCAAAGTAGAATGGAGAACAGGTGGATTCCCGGTGTCATGTGATGATAGAAGTGTGTTAACCCAGAGGCTGAATGAGGCTTGGTTTTCCATCATTTTACCATTCTCCTTACCACTACACCAGAACTTTTATCTGGATGGCCACAGATAAGACAGGGGGACAAACATTGAAGAATTGGTGAGGGGGTGAGGTGGATTCAAGTGTGTATGTACAAACATATTCAAGGGTAGATTAACTAGTGTTTAATCCTCTATACAGGGCCTTCTAGGTCTGGTGGAATTTGACTTAAAATGATAATCTCATGCAGTTCACCATTTATTAATTCAGACGCTAATTAAAATATGAAAATTTATGAAGACCACAATAATTGAAGATTGTTTCTGCCACAACTGATTGATTAATTGATGCTGGGCATGGTGTTGGAGAGGGAGCCAACCTAAAGACTCAAGTAGAGTGAGTTATAGGGAAAGAGGCAAAGGTATAAAGGTTTGGATTATGTTCCTTTAGATAATCTACAAATCAACAAATATATATTGGCCTTTTATAATTTGCCTAGTTTTACACAAGATCTGTTAGAGAATCCAAGAAAAGTTTAAAACATTTTCAATTTTAAGGAATGAGTCTCTTATTTAGGCGAAAACCACATGAAAACATAAATTATTATGTTATTAAAATTATTATTTTATGTTACATGAAAACAAAAATTATTTTTAAATGAAGTGGACAGAAGGGGTACAAATGACCTTGTGCTTCATTCAGGCATAGAAATGTCCATGTGGATTGAGACTTTGTGCTTGGTAAGTGGGGTTTGCTTTGGACTGGCATGAAAGAAAAAGCATTGAAACCAGCCACTCTGAGCAAAGGTTCTGAGTTGGATTAGCACGGCACATTTTTAAGGCAGGAAAGAAGTGAATCTGAAGGAGATTAGTTGAAGAGGAAAAAGAACTTGAGGGTGTAGAATTCTCCAGGAAGGAGATGGTGGAGCAGAGATGGACATTGGCAGGCAAGGAGTATGTTATATTAAGGAGTGGTCCCAGGGGCATCATCTGTGAAAGGAAGGAGAAAGAGCAGTGTGGACCAAAGGGAGAAGCCGGGCTTCGTGCCTTTGTGAACAAAGGCTCACTCACCCCAGAGGAAACCGAGGCCGAGAGGCCCATTTGGAGTTGCTGCAAAGGGACCGAGCCTTTATAAACTTATACTGACCTGCCCAGAAACGGGATCTTTGACAAAGCAGTTCTCTCCAGCTGATGGCAATTTCTAGGGCAGCCTGACTGACAGCTGCAGGTAATCAGCTGGTAGCCAAAAGGCTCAGACTTTGAATCCCAAGAAGATATAGAGCATCCACTACAATCCACTCCGGGTACCTCTCAAATCCACTTCTTTGTATAAATTCTCAGAGCCGATGCTCCAGGATACTAATGTATCCATTCTCCTTAGAAGAGGACAATTAAGGGGACAAACTCAATTTTATCCCACCACTACAACTGGCTTCAGGACCACACCTAATACTGACGGTCACCCTCCAAGCCCACATTGCAGACGTTTTTCTAGCATCAGCTAGCACTTCGGCTAGTGTAGAGGCTTACCAGGTGACAGGACCAGGACACTGAGCCCTGCAGGGGCTGAGCGTGCCTCCTTAGGCCGGGATTTATGCACTCGTACCTTCACTGTTAAAGGGGAGCAAGGGGCAGCAATGGGTACCCAGCGAATCACCCAGTACCTGATGCTTCCTCCCTCTTGCTCCTGGGGAACACCTGTCTGATTATCAGAATCAATTTCCCTTGCTAGGTGACTCTTCTTCTTGCCCTCTTGTCCCTTGACACAAGAAGCCAATATCTTTCTTCCATTATCTCAACATCCCAACACCGAGCAACAGTCACAAGTTATAGTTCAATAGGACATTCAGGGTGTGCCCAGGTAGAGACATTCTCCATTTGGAACTCAAAACCTTCATCCCCATAAAGCCCAGAGTCGATGGCATAGGAAATGTAAATCTCCTAAAGGAGTTAGTAGGAGTGATGGGAGGCTTCCACCCTTCTGTTCTCAAATTCGTCTCTCTACCCGCTGGAGACACAGCCCCTTCAGTCTATGTTGAATCTGAGGGAGAGTTTCCCAAGCTCCCAGGGTGTTGTGTACAAGCTGGTACTTTAGCTGCACCTTCAGCAGAATAGTCCACCACTGAGTCAGTGTGGGGGTGAGTCAGTGGTGGACTACTGGATGTGTGGTATGTGACGTGCCCACTTTTGAAAACTGGGCAAGACATCATGAAATATTTTTCATTTAATTTTTGTTAAATCATAACTGTATACATTTATAGGGTACAATGTGATGACTTGATATACAATGTGGAATGCTTAAATCAAACTGGTTAGCATAACCATGACCTCACTTCCTAATTTTTTGTGGTAAGACATTTTTTATGGGACAACTGCCTTCAGCCTCCTCCTGATCATCGCCTTTGGGTTATTTATACTGAGCCATACCCTTCTTGACTGCCATCTGTCTCACCCCTAAAGGAGCCGTGTTCCATTAACCATTTTCACGACCGTCTGTGTGTCAAGCCACCCCTTCCCTTCTCCCCCATGACCTTGCCATAATTACAATAATTGCCTCCACCTGGATTCTGCTGGCTGAGCCTCCCCACCTGTCCTGTATTGTTTGGCATTCTGTCATCCCCATTTCTCTCAGAGAAGGCAGTTCTGAAACAGCACATCTTAGCATCCGCATGGCGTGACAGAAAGAGGCAGGAATGAGTTACTTAGTGATACTGATTTTCATATTATCAACACGGTTTTTATTGCTCTATAAACAATGAACCCTCTGTGTGCTCCCCAGGAACAGAATCTGTGCTGGAGTAGACAGTCTAATTATTCTAACATGCCCTCTTTGTAAGGCTTTAATTATTTTCTGTCTGTTATGACAATCTGAGCCTTTCTACCTCAATTTGTGCTGTCTGTTGATTTTTTTCCGCTTCTAAGGCACTTTGTAGAAATATTTAGCTGAGATCTGTGTTAGGGTCTTCAATCCTATATCTCATGACAGTGCACCCATTTTGATAATACCCAATTCCATGAGCACCTGCCTAGTCCCTACTGGCATACTTCGAGATTGTAGTTTTATTCCTCCATTAGCAAGCACAGCACTTCCCTAGGGAGGTTATATTAGGGCATGCCTGTGATTATTGCTCTAGGGTCTGAGAGTACGGGTAGGGAACATTCGGAGGAAGTAAGGATGTGCATGCCATGTTTTCTTGCAAATCAAACTGGGAAAACACTAATTCTTAATGAGAAGGAATGGACCACTTTGCCAGGATCAGACAGTGCAGGAAGACCTGATACTTCAATATTTGAGTGTTTCAACATGGATGTCCCATTCCATGACTCAGGACCTGGCTTCATGCAGGAGCCTTACCTGGGTTTGGCATGTAATTCCCTTGGAGCTCGGCTGTAGTTATGCTTAAGTCATAGATCTGGTCTGCAGATTGTTCTGTCCTCAAGCTTGAATAACTGAGATCCTCTTCAGTTTCTAGCAGAAGGACTCCTGGCTTTCACACCTGTTTTTAATTTCTGCTAATCCTCTCAGCCTTTTGTTATCTTTTTCTAAAGCATCATCTATACTTAATGACAGACATCCAGTATTATACTTAAAGTTATTATTTCCCCATTGTTCTCCAACACCCAGTACGCTGGCCTCATTCATGCATTCCCTCACACAATCATATCATTCCAGTTCACCATCAGGGAAACTTTTAGGGGTTGCATTTGCCACCTTTTGGCAGCACCTGCATATGCTCCACCTGCCCCCAATGAAGAAGTCCTTGCTGGACAAGGTTCAGCTCCAGAATCTAATATTAGCATCTTCTTTCCCACACTACTCTTAAAACTGCTCGTGGAACTGCTGCATGTGGGCTTTTCTGAAAGAAGATTCTGACATGGAGAACAACGTGCAGAATACCTGTCAGGAGTGCTGTCGGAATCAGCACCTAGTACCAGGAGGGAAGGAAGCAGGAGCAAGCAAGGGAGAAGGTGTGTTGTTACCCAGTCCACGTGAGACCACATGCCCGCCCTGGGGAGCTGTGAAACTGGAAACAACTCCTTAGATTGGCCCAAGGAGGCCAAACCTTCACTCACATACTCATCAGTCAGTGAGCAAGATGTTCCCAGGCGGAGGCAGCTCTCTCCAGTTTCTGGAGAGGATTCACAGGAGAGTGCTGGAGAAAAACATCCTTCATCCTAAACAGGAATTTGGGCAATGCATCACAGCATCCACTACAAAGATCTGAAAAACAAAATAGGAAGGTTTTGTATGTTCATTTTGAATAAAAGTCCTTTCTAGTCTCTACTACTGTTCACCTCACATAACATAACCTTGATTCAATGTTACTAAGTCTGAGTTATTTCACAAAAGAACATGGAGTCTGTTGATATGAGAACACAATTTCATCAATACTGATTCCACAGCTTATATAAGATCGAGAGTTTAATATCATAAAATTTTTAAGTGTATAAAGAACTTATAAGTTTGAAATATTTATTAAAGTGTGTGGTAATGGATATATTGCCATAAAAATAAGCAGAAATAGCAAAGGGGTTGTAAAAGCTAGATGAAAAATGATTAGAGTGAAGATAGAAAATTTTTAGAACCCTATGTAGGAAAAAAACAAAGAAACTATCAACCTAGGAGAATAGTCCCTGGTTGAGTTGTCCATCACACAAAGGCTTCAGAGAGAATAAAGCTGCAGGTTATTGAAAAAGTAGATTTTTCTCTTGTAGCGGATACAGCTATCTTATCACAAAATTCATAGGGGATGCTCATCATGAACACAGATACCATGTCTTACTCTTAAACCAATTAAATCAGACTCTCTGAAGTTGGGTTTCCCCAGAAGAAAACCTTGAGAAAATTAAGTGCAAGTACTATATTTGGGAAGTGATCCTAGGAAGCAGTGCTGAAGGAGTAGAGAAATAAACTAGGGAATGGAAAGAAGGCGATGAGTTATGCATTACTGAGCAGATTACCACTGTGGGTAGCTGGGCCTCACTGTTCTTGTGTTAGCACTGGAACCATGTGAAATAATATTATAGTTATCCTACCCCAGGAAACTGTAACTCCCATGAGGCATTGGTTAGAGCTGTTCTCAGGAAAAGTCATGCCCACAGCACATCTGGTCCGAACTGCATGGACAAAAAAGACCCGAGGTAAATAATAGTGGGAACCAGTAGACATGGGCTAAAATCCTGAGTGGAGAGTGGATATGGATTTAGCACTGATAGCATCTGTTGAATAGGATTTCCAGAAAAGAAAGCTGGAACTAATATTTTCCATAAGTTCCATAAGTAATACCTAAAATCCTAAGTTCAGATAATACTACTCTAATACATGCCAAAGCTACACAAATGTTTGAAAATGTTCAACATGAACATATTTCCACTTATTGCCTTCCATAAGCAGAAATATCTTCATGTTGAACATTTTTCTGGAAAGGAAGGAAATAAGTGGAAATATCTTCATGTTGAACATTTCCTTCCTTCTACTTATTTCCACTGGAAAATAAGAGGTCACTAGGTTGGAAGGGTCAAGCTATATAAGAAGAGTGACCACAAAAAAACCAACCAGAGAAATCCAGTAGCCATTCAATGAGTTAGCACTTTGATAATGAATTTCAAGGTAATATTAGTATAATTAAAAACCCAAGAACCTGACTACTGTCATTGTTATTTATTCCACGAGTATAAAAGGGAATATTAAAATGTACAATAAAATTGTAAGTCATTTAAGTTCCTAGCAATTTTTTAATACAATTTTAGTGCCAAGTTACTTTTAGGCAAAGTAATTAAATGAAGGTTATCTGAACAAATAGAGCTAGATTCTTCTAGTGGTGGACTATTCTCCTTTAATATGAATAATGAGCCACTTTTAGGGGATCACTCTGAAAACACTGTAAGACTTAATGAGTGAACTCATCAACAATGGAAATATATTGGCTTCCCTAAATATGTTATAATTGTGTTCAATCTGAGATCTATATTTTTATGATGCAACTCTTAATGATGCATATTAATGCCAGTGTGAAACCAAAAACATGTAGGAATGGATCAGATTATGGAATGCATATCAGGCTGAAGAATATTAAAGAGCCATTGTATTTATTTACTTATTTTTTATAGCTGTGTTTGCTTAGGGTATTTAAAACACTATAGTTTGGGGACAGGCACAGTGGCTTATGAGTATCATTCCAGCACTCTGGGAGGCCAAGTAGATGGATTACTTGAACTTGAGAGTTTGAGATTAACCTGACCAAAAGCAAGACCCTGTCTCTGCTAAAAATAGAAAAATTAGGCCAGGTGAGGTGGCTCATGCCTGTAATCCCAGCACTCTGGGAGACTGAGGCAAGTGGATTGCCTGAGCTCACAAGCTTGAGACCAGCGTGAGCTAGAGTGAGACCCCCATCTCTAAGAAATAGCTGGGTGTTGTGGAGGGCACCTGTAGACTCAGCCACTTGGGAGGCTGAGGCAAGAGAATTGTTTGAGCCCAAGAGTTTTCAGTTGCTGTGAGCTGTGATGCAGGGCCCAGGGTGACAAATTAAGACTTTTTCCTCCAAAATAAATAAATAAATAAAAATAGAAAAATTAGCCAAGTGTCATGTTGGGTACTGGTAGTCACAGCTACTTGGAAGGCTAAGGCAAGAGGATAACTTGAGCCCAAGAGCTTGAGGTTGTCGTGAGCTATGATGTCACAGCACTCTAGCCTGGGAAGAGCAAAACTAAGTCTCAAAAAATAAAAAATAAAATACTATAGTTTTTATTTTGAGGCTGAGAACAGTATGCTGGAATTGCTGATCAGGGAACAAATCACATAACACCCTGAAAGTCAAAGTAAAATATCTGGTTTTGTTCTAAGTGCATTTTATTCTAAACCATTGAATGATTTTTGCAAAGGTATCACACACCTTTAGAAAAACCATTTTCAAAAATTAGAGGTATAAGAGGAAAAAACTGTTTCTCCTATTTTAGTTCTCATGTAGGGCCCTTGTAACAAAGGACAGATTAACAAGAGAAACCAACATTTTTATTAGCATGTGTATGATACGTACACATGGGGAGAACCCAGGAATGAGTAACTTAAAGAGATGGCTTTGAACTCCAGCTTATAAAAAAAAAATCCACCCCTAAATATTATAATCATGTAAATAAGTAAATAAGTACAATGACTTTTTAAATTTTTTCAGCCTGATATGCATTTCATTAAAGAAAATCTCCATCTTTTAAAAAAACGGTGAATTTGTAGAGAAATGCTTGAACAAAGGAAATAAAGTTTTGGGTCTCCAAGGGTGAAAATCTGTGCAAAGATAAATAGACGGAAGAACACGAATGGAGTGAGGCTTGTTTGCAGGTTGCTCTGGTGCCATCACTGAGTTGATAAGAGGCTATCTAGAGTCATCTCTAGAAAAGAAGACTTTATATCTTGGATTTAGGCAAGAAAGTGGGGGCTGGTCTCTAGTTATCTAACATTATGCAACAAACCACCACAACTCTGAGCAGCTTAAAACAACATCTATTTTGTTCTGAAATATAAATTTGAACAGGACTCAGCAGGGAAGTCTTGTTTCTCTGCTCTATGCCGCCAGCATCATGTGAAGTGGCTCATAGGGTGAAAGCTGCAATCGCCTGAAGGCCTGATAATTCACATATCTGGAAGCTGATGCTGTCCAGGGAGACCTTAGCTGGGGATACTGGTGCGAACACCTTTATATGGCCTGAAATTCTTTATGACATGGTGGTTAGGCAACAAATGTGGTCATTTTGGGGGGTAGAAGTAGGAGGGGGGAAAAGAGAGGAGAAGGGGTAAAAAGAGTGAGAGGGTGAGAGAGAGAGAGAAAAAGCTACATTACCTACAAAGACCTGCCCAATGTACCCAATTTTCAGTAGTGGGGAAACACATGTTACTCTTCATTAAGTAAATGGCAAAGTTCTGGATGAGCACATGAAATCAATATATTGCCATTCCTTCCTTTTGAAAAATGCAATATATCATACCTCTATACTATAAATACATGGCAAAGAAAGGAATCTTATCAATTTGACAAAGAATTGCTTACTCTTAACTGCTTTATCGACTTATCTTACTTTAACATAAGGAGCTTGGATAACAAGAGCACTCACTGCCACCTTTACTCCTCTTTTAAAATGTAAATCAATTTTTGTACTCTAAGCCTCGTTAAGTTGCCTAAAACTTATTATCTAAAGTAATTATCCATTGTCAGAAGCAATACAATATTCATTGCTAGATGGAAGAAGTTAAGAAATTGAAATTGGAATGGGAAACAAAGTCTATTGCATAATTGCTTTTCATGGGGTTTGCTCTGGCTGTTAAAAAATGCAGACTAGTAGGCTCGGCACCTGTGGCTCAATGGGCTAAGGTGCCAGCCAAGTATACCTGAGCTGGCGGGTTCGAATCCAACCTGGGCCCGCCAAACAACAATGACGGCTGCAAACAAAAAATAGCCAGGCATTGTGGCGGGCGCTGGTGGTCCCAGCTACTTGGGAGGCGGAGGCAAGAGACTCGCTTGAGCCCAGGAATTGGAGGTTGCTGTGAGCTGTGATACCACAGCACTCTATCCAGGGTGACAGCTTGAGGCTCTGTCTCAAAAAAAAAAAAAATGCAGACTAGTAAACATCTTAGGTAAGACTGTAAAATACCATATGGGGGGAGGATGGGTAGAGGGAGGGCAATTAGTAGGAACACACCTACGGTGCATCTTAGCAGGGTACTAGCGAAACTTATTAAAGGTAGAGTATTAATGTCTTTATATAGTGATCAAGGAAATGCCATGAAGGATATCTGTAACAGTATGATCAAAATATTTCTGAATGTATATGA
>CAUYON010027602.1:0-20201 GCA_963573935.1 Arctocebus calabarensis
ATATTGGCCTGGGGAAAGACTTTATGAGGAAGACTGCCATGGCAATAGCAACAACTGCAGCAATAAACAAATGGGACTTAATTAAACTGAAAAGCTTCTGTACAGCCAAGGAGACAACAACTAAAGCAAATAGACAACCTACCCAATAGGAAAGGATATTTGTGCATCTTGAATCTGACAAATGTTTAATAACCAGGATCTATACAGAACTTCAATTAATCTACAAGAAAAAAACCAACAATCCCATACATCAATGGGGAAGTGAGATGAATAGAATCTTTTCTAAAGATGACAGACAAATGGCCAGTAAACACTTGAAAAAATGCTCATCATCCCTAAGTATTAGATAAATGCAAATTAAAAGCACCCTGAGATACCATCTAATTCCAGCAAGAATGGTCTATATCACAAAATCTCAAAATTGTAGATGCTGGCATGGATGTCGGGATAAAGGAACACTGTTACACTGCTGGTGGGACTGCAAACTAATACAACCTTTTTGGAAGGAAGTATGGAGAAAGCTCAAAGAACTCAACCTAGACCTCCCGTTTGATCCCACAATCCCATTACTGGACATCTATCCAGAAGAAAAAACAAAAAACTTTTATTATAAAGACACTTGTACTAGGCTGTTTATTGCAGCCCAATCTACAATTACTAAAATGTGGAAACAGCCTAAATGTCCTTTAACCCAGGAATGGATTAGTAAGCTATGGTATATTTATGCCATGGAATATTACTCAGCTGTCAAAAACAATGGAGACTTTGTAGCACTTGTACTAACTTGGATGGAGGTGGAACACATTATTCTTAGTGAAACATCATAGGAATGGAGAAGCATGAGTCCTATGTATTCAACTTTGATTTGAGGACAATTAATGACAATGACACAGTGCGGCATGGGGGAAAGAGAGAGCAAACAGAGAGAGAAGGAGGGAAGGGTTGAGGGAAAGAAAACAAAAAAAAAAAGGAAAGAAAATAGTGACTAATTCTCACATAAATTGGATTCAATTTTGACTAAAGTATATCACTTAAACATTAATTTTTAATTCAACTTGTCAATATGTTGTTTGGGATATTGCATCCCTTTTATAAGTGGAATATGTTTGTAATTTCCCTTTATAACAATATATTTTCTCCAATTTCAATATCAGGTGTATCCAGATCAAGTAGAATGATTTTGAAATATTTCCTCTTTCTTCTATTGTCTGTAAGATTTGGCATGGTCTGTTTTTTGAAACTCTCCTTTACTTTTTTTTAGTTGTCTGTTTTTTGAGACTTTGAAAAAAAAATAAGAAGTTAACTGATGACTTCATACTGAGCCTCAGAGACAAAGAATTCTATAATAGACATATTCTTATTTGACAATGTGAATGCTACTTTCTTGGCACTATTATTATTAATATTGCTTAATATTTTGATGCAGTAATCATCTGTTTTCTTTTCTGAATGTATTTATCTTCGTTCATTCTTTACATGGTTTTTTTTCTAGTCCTTATCTTAAACATTATTATTCTTATTAAATATTAAGCCTTTTAAATTCTGTGAAGGCAAAAAGTGGAAACCTTACTAACACATGTATATGTAAAAATTAAAAAAAAAGAATAATCACAGAACAAGAAAGAACTCTGGAATATTATAAAAATTAAAGCCAAAACCATGTTGGAAATTTCAAGTTAAGAACCAATGAAAGTTCTACAAAAAGCAAATAAAATAACATTAAAATTAGAGTAGCAGTCTAGGAGTCTGTGTCAAACAGTTTTAAGTTTGGCTACATATAACAGAAAACCCAAAATAATAGAGGCTTAAGCTCACAGAGCTTTTCTCTCTTAAATGGAGTTAAGTGAACTAAGGTTAGTATGGCAGCTCTAGAGAGACTCCTCCTTTTTGTTCTGTCTTTTCAACATGTGGCTTCTATCTTCAAATTCATACTGGCTGGAGTTATGGCCATTGTATCTGCATTCCAGCACCAGGAAAGAGGAAGCCAGGAAGGGCATTGGGAATTCCTGTCAGCGATATCAAATCCAAAAGCAGTTTTCCAAGAAACCCTAACCCAACCCCTCCACTTCTACGTCACTGGCCAGAACTTAGCTACTGGTTCCATCTAACTGCAAAGGAGTCTGGGAAATGTTCTTTTATCTGGGTAACTTACCATAGCCAACCATTAAGTATCCTACTAAAGAAGAAGAGGAAGATATAAATATTTAAGTAAACAGTTGGTGGACTTTGATACAGAGTCTCATTTTTGATTAACAGGAAGTCTCTGAAGGGGTGAACAGAGAAAATGGATAGGAGGAAATTACTCAAAATTAGTAGAGGGAAATTATGTGTTCAGACTGACGGTCTCCAAGTATCAAGAATAATGAATGAGAAAGGATCTCACTAAGGTCCATCCTTGTAAGATTTCAGAAGAGAAGCTTCAAGGTAAGTTCAGAGCAGAGGATCAGGGCTAAGAAGGGCAGTGGACTTCTCAACAGCACCACTGAGAGCTAGAAGACAGTGGAACAGCAGTACCACAATCTGAAAAGTGTGATTTTCATCCTAGAGTTTCATACCTGGAAAAACTAATAACAAGGGTGTGGATAACCTCAAATATTGAAGAATATGCTTGGGAAGAAACCAAGAAAGAGAAGAATGTGGAATTCAGGAAGCAGAGAAGCCAGCATGGGAGGAAGGATGAGGGGATTCCCAAGATGGCAGTGACTCAGCAGGCCCAGATGTTTAGAGAGCACCTAGCTCAGTTCAACACAGCAGAATGGGATGGAGAGGTTATGTGAAATTTGCAACAAGAAAATGCAAAAGGGTGTAAGAAAATTTATCAAGAGATAAAGAAAACTAAACCAGTAAAAAAATAGAACACATTATTAAAGCTAAATCCTCATGATACAAGTGAGACAATAATGTCTAAACTGTCAAGAAAGTTGCACATTTCTAAAAATATGAATGTAGACAACAGAAGAAAAAACACCAGAAGAATGGAGAGTGTTTGCCACTGAAGAATGTGAAGTGTTGCTAGAACAAAGAAATTTTGTTTTTCATATAAGCATTTTAACACCATGAGTAAACTATACAAGTTATCTTTGATGTTTAAAAAATGAAAATAAGCATGCTATTGCTTCACTAAATTATCCGAATGAACTACTTTATTGGCATCCTTTATTGGAATCAGAGAAATAAAATGTTAAATGAAATAAATCAATGGGCTAATCTGGATTAATTTTCTTTCTTTTTTTTTTTTTTTTGAGACAGTCTCACTTTATCACTCTTGGTAGAGTGCTGTGGGGTCACAGCTCACAGCAACCTCCAACTCTTGGGCTTAGGGCAATTCTCTCGCCTCAGCCTCTCGAGTAACTGGGACTACAGGTGCCTGCCATAACGCTCAGCTGTTTTTTTGGTGCGATTTGGCTGGGGTGCGGTTCGAACCCACCACCCTCAGTATATGGGGCCTGTGCCCTACCCACTGAGCCACAGGTGCTGCCCTCTAATTTTCTTTTCTTACCTATTCAATACCTCTACCAAGTAATCCAGTGGATTCTAGAAGTCAAAATTTCTGTGTTCAAGGTTTATCTTTCTCAATCTCAACCTCCACGAAATACCCTTTCATCTCAAGTAGGCAGACAGCAATCCTGCACACGCCCATGAACACACACACAGAGAAGACGTTTCTGTCCGTGTTTCACTGATTCACTTTAAAGGCTTTGGAACAAAAGAACCCCTGGAATGGTTTACTAAGCACTACATTGTTAAATTCCGGAGGCCTTAGAAACCCAGTTAACTGTTGATGGAAAAAAAAAAAAAAGCCAAAATGCATTAATGAGATAAATTGTAGAGGGAAAGAAGCTGTCAAACTGAATCAGAGAAGGAGACAGCTAACATAATATTTCTCCCAGGGTAAGTATTATTTGAAAACTCGCTGTGTAGGTTTGTCATTAAGAAATCCAGTGACGCAAAGAAGCATTTTACTGGGTTGACAAAGACAGGACAATGTGTGTGTTCTGTGTCACTTTATGAGCCAGAGCACCCAGGTGTTCCTTTTCATTCTTTCTCTCTGAAAGAGGAGTTGATTGAAGGCCCCGGGAAGCTTCTTTCTCCTTTAGACAGCAACTGAAAGACAGCTAATAGGCCTTAAGGTGTGATGACAGAGGTGAGCAAAACAAGAGCCAAATCAATTCTTTCTCCTTGGTCCCATGAGCTAAACCGGGGCCAGAAATGCAGAGAAAGGGCTGGGGTGAGCCTGCCACCCTGAGCCCCATGCTGCCTTCTCTTTGCTTGCTTGGGATTTGACCCCACGTGAAATATCATTTTCTTTTACAGATGCAGACTTGCCATTCATTAGTGGGTGCTAGCCCTCCACCACTACAAATACACACTGAAGTCCAGGTCCTCTCAAGAGTACTGGCACTTCCAGGGGGAACCATTAAATGAGGAGTGAACCCCAACAAAACTTCAGGTTCCTGGGTCCCTCCATTCTTACCACTGGACTCAGTAATGACAATGAAATTTGCTCACAATGTAATGTTAACGTATCTTCCTTCAACCTTACATGGTCTTTGGTCAAGAAATATCAGCACTGGCTCAGCGCCTGTGGCTCAACGGGCTAAGGTGCCAGCCACATACACCTGAGCTGAAGGGTTCGAATCCAGCCTGGGCCAGCCAAACAACAATGATGGCTGCAACCAAAAAAAAAAACATGGCCGGGCATTGTGGTGGGCGCCTGTAGTCCCAGCTACTTGGGAAGCGGATGCAGGAGACTCACTTGAGCCCAGGAATTGGAGGTTGCTGTGAGCTGTGATGCCATAGCACTCTACCCAGCTTGAGGCTCTATCTCAAAAAAAAAAAAAAAAAAAAAAGAAAAGAAAAGAAAGAAAGAAAAGAAATATCAGCACTGAAAAAAAAAAAAGAAAGAAATACCATTTGTAATTTTGTAATGTTCTGTGTTTTCCAAATTGACTCTACAGAGATCCAGGAAATAGATATATTCTTTTATTATTAATAAAAAGTAAAACAAACTTTAATTTTTTTTTTCTGTTGAAAGCAAAAGAAGGTGTGGCTCCTGCCTGCCTGGGAAGAGAGGGTGGAGGAGCAGAAAAGGGGCTTGTTGAAGAAGTTGCCACTGGGGCCATTTGCCCATGCCTAGAAGCTTCGGCTGAGTTCTGGTCTCAGAGGCAGTGTAGGGTGATGGCTTAGAGCAGAGGCTAGAAGTTGAGCCTCATTGTGAGAATGAAGCATTGACACAAATGCTTAGAACTGTGCTTGCACATAAATGTTGGCTACTGTTATTATTATTAATATTTCTCTAAGATTTTGGCTCCCCACACCCCATTCCTTTTTTCTCCAATTGTTTATAGTCCTAAAGGACCTTCCAAACATATTCTCTGTTCACTTCATCTATGTTACAATGCAGATTTGGGGGATGTGGAGATATACTGGAAGTTACACCTTGAAATACCTGCGCATTTTTTCTGGGCTGAATCACAGGCTTTTGAAATAATAATCTGGCTTCAAGGCTGGTGGTTCATTTTTTTTTTTTTTTTTTTTTTAGACAGAGTTTCAAGCTTTTGCCCTGGGTAGAGTGCCATGGCATCATAGTTCACAGCAACCTCCAATTCTTGGGCTCATGTGATCCTCTTCAGTTTTTGTATTTTTAATAGAGATGGAGTCTCGCTTTTGCTCACGCTTGTCTTGAATTCTTGAGCTCAAGCAATCCACCCACCTCAGCCTCCCAGAATGTTAGCATTACCACAACAAAACTTCAGATTCCTGGGACCCTTGACCCACCTCAGCCTCCCAGAGTGTTAGCATTACAGGCATGAGCCACCGAGCCTGGCGCCAGGCATTTCATTCTTGAGCAAGCTTTTCCAGGGACATTCCTTCCCCTTCTTCATTAAATGTTTCCTGACTATTTCACTTATAGCCAAGAAAAAGAATTAATACATTAAGCTGATTAAGATGTACTTTGATTTATGATCATCTCCTTTCAAGAGTTTTTAAGATGCAGTCCCTTATTCTTACTAAGCTAAAGAAAGCTGGCAGGCAATGCCATTAAACAAACATGCTATTCTTTTCTTTCTACAGAACACAGTCTCTTCCTTCAATCTTACATTGTCTTTGGTCAAGGAATACCAGCAGTGAAAAAAAAAAAATACCGGTCTGTTTAATGACAAGGAAACATAGTTGCTCTTTCCTTTGAACTTGCTACTTTACAGATGTAGAAAGAAGAAGACAAAAGTCTCTCTTTCTGAGAATTGACTGACCAACACTTGGCTATGTCACCTGGTTGGCTGACCTTTCAGATAGAGGAGCTGTCCCTATCCTTGTTGCCAATAAGTGGCAATTTAACACCATGTCACACGGCATCCTTTGTTATCTATGTGAGAACTCTGCAACTCACACAGTCAATTCCCCACCATCCCTGTACACAGAGTGTCTCTGTTCAGGGAGTGTCAGCAGAGATAGCCCACAAAGGCAGAAATTTTCAAAATACGTCTATTTAGCCTTGAACTACTTTTCTCCCCCCAGTTGAAATTTGTTGCTGTTCAGAAGTTGCCCTTCTACAAAAATGAAACAAAACAAAGTGTGGCTGCAAAGCGGAGGCTGGCTCCGGATCGCTGGCAGACTGCTCTTCCTCTGTCACTCTGTTCCGGAGGCTCCACGACGTCACACCCCAGGGTCAGCTGCACTCGTTCTCCACCAAGAGACGAGGAAAGCAAACACTTTTGCTGACTTGTCATTTCTAAGCTGTGATGCTTTTGGCACAGAATTTTCCTACACAGGTGAAAACCAGAGGACCAAATGTGAACGTGTTAATCAAGTCCAGATTTATTGAGTGCAGACGTTGGGTGACACATGCTGTGGGAGGGGCTGATGGTACTGGGTTGAGGACACCGTTTCTGCCCTTCAGGACACAGACAGACAAACAGGCAGTCTGACACCATACTCTAAGTGCTGAGGGACAAGAGGGAGAGGATGGGGACTACTCAGAAGAGGAGCCAGGGGGACAGGAGGGTTCTGAAAGCTTTCCCAGAGTAGGGGAGTGAGAAAGGACGAGGGAATGGCCTCTAGGAAATGAAGGTAAAGGTGTTCCAAGGGAAGAAACAGGGAGGGGAAGGTGTTCCAAGGCAGATTCCGGAGGGCACAGGGGGCACCCAGGGGCTCTGAGTCCTCCGGGACAACAAGCACAGTGTGGTACTGGGCAGGGGTGGGGGACAGAGACAGAAGACGGGATGGGGCCGATCTTGGAGGTTCGCATAGACAGCACTAAGTTACTTACACTTTATCCTGGGATCAAAAGACAGTGAGTAAAGGATTTTAAGCAAACAAGTTAGGTGATTAGAATTTTGTTTCTGTGGCCCTTAATAGTAAAATGACGTGCTTTTAATTTTATGAATTTCATGGAATTCACTTCTGGATATTCTGAGGCACAGCAGAAATTATTGCCCCCATTTTGCAGAGGAAAGGACTAAGATTTCGAGGGTCTAACCAGCTATGTCAATAATGAAAAGCATACAGCTAGTCGGCAGGCAGCTTAAATCCAAATCTTTTGTCTCCAAGATCCAGGCTCTTTATACTACGCTGTGTTATTTACTTAGAAGGATTGAAGATCTTGAAATCTTCAAAAAATATTGTTCAGTAAATGCCCTTCTCAGTTTCTCAAAGAACAGATTTGAGAAGGTATTTCAGGGATTTCCTCACTCCATTTACAATTCTGCTTTCACAGATTCATTACCTTTTCTCTCTTGGCTCTTTCCCCTTCACCTACAACATGTTAGACTCACTCTCTCTCTCTCTCTCTCAACTCTTTCTCCCCTTCTAGACAAGACGCTGCCTCTCTGCTTCTCTCCTTGGTCAACGTTTTAGAAAATCTAGTACACACTCAAAGTGTGGTTTGAACTTCTTCAGCTGCTTTTCATACCTCATACCTCACCCCACTAAGACAAGGCTTCTGTTTGCCATGGCCCTGAACTTGCAAACCGATGCTGACCTCCCGCTGTCACACTTTTTGGCTGTTGAACGTGAGCTCTGTGCAGCATGACACTGCGGGCCGCTTCTCTCCTGCTGCTTTCCGTGGCCTGACGCTTCCCTGGCTCGTCCCTCTTCCTCCTGCTCTTCTCTGCCACCTGCCTGGTGGATCGCTTCCTCTTTCTCTACCTGTTCGGGACGGCCTGGTGTGCTCCACATGCCTTGGCTCTCCTCTCTTCTCACTCTGCAAGTGAGGAAGTACATCTCAACCTCTTTGTGTTTGCAGCATGTTTTGGAGCAGTAGAAACTCTGGAGGCAGAAGGGTGGGATGAAATTGCATCTACAGATATATGGAACGAGCCCCTCGGATGCCTTTTGGCACAGCGTTGCTGTTTGAATAGAACTGCCTGCTCTTTTTCATGGACTGTGTGTGTGAAGTTAAGCTTCTCAACCCAGGAGTCTGCACAGCCCCAGCCTGGGGTTAAGTGATGGAATGTCGTGCCTCTTAACTTTTACTCAGGGCCGGAGGGAGCTTCCTCCGTGCAGAGGCTTGCACAGTGGGCCCAGGCCCTCTCTGGGTTACAGCGCACAGGTGAGTAGCCTTTATAGATGAGAACCACTGTCCTGGACTCTCATACCTCTCTAAGTTTCCGTCCTTTTAAAAATCATAGTGGTAAATTATACATAACATACAATTTCATCTTTACTCCATGTTTAAATGTACAAATCAGTGGCATTAAGCACATTCCCTATGTTGTGCAACTTTCACCATTCCCTAGTTCCAAAACATTTCTATTCCCCCCACAATGGAGCCCCTATACCCATGAAGCAGCCACCCCCACTGGCTCCAGCCCCAGTAACCTGTGTTCTGTCTCTATGGATATTCTTATTCTGTAGATGCTGTATAAATAGAATCCGACAATACACAGCCTTTGTGTCTGTCATCTTTGACTTAGCACATGTTTTTCAAGGTTCATCCATGTATGTCATTGAATAATATCCCATTGTATGGATAGATCATATTTTGTTTATCCACTCAGGTGTTCATGAAAATTTAGACGGATTCCGTCTCTTGGCTGTTATGATTAGTGTTATTGCAAACATTTATGCCAAGTTTTTGTTCAAAAGCCTGTATTCAATTGTTTGGGGTGTGTGCCTAGGAATGGAATTTCTGGGTCATATGGTAATTATATGCTTCAAAAAATTAAACATGGAATTACCATATAAAATTGTTTTTCATAGTAGCTGCACCATTTTATATTCTTATCAGCAACATATACAGGTCCTAACTTGTCCACATCATCACCAACACTTGTTATTTCCCCAGGTTTTAAATTATAGCCATACTAATGGGTATGAACTAGTATCTCATTGTGGCTCTAGGGCTTTATCTTTGCTTTAAATACTAATGATTTAAGCTTAAACTCTATTCCTAAGTACTTTCCAAGCAATAAGAACATTCATCTACAAAAAGACTTGTACACAGATATTCAAAGCAGCTTTATTTGCAATATACAAAAACTGGAAACAACCCAAGTGTCCACCAAATGGATCAGCAAATACTGACATATCCATCCAGTGAAATACTAACGAGCAGTAAAAAGGAGCAAACTGCACATACAATAACTCATGGCTGAACCTAAAACACATTATGCTGAGTGAAAGAGGCCAGAGCAAAATAGTTCATCATTTAAGATACTAGTATGCAAAGCACTGGAAAAGACAGCATTAATCCACAGTAACACATCTGTCATTGCTTAGGAATGGGGGTGAGGTGGTCACAAAGGGTGATAAAGGCACCTTCTTGAGTGATGAAAATAGTCTTTATCTTGATGAAAGTGATAGATGTATACATCAGAGTATACCTTTTGTCACCATTTATTAAATCTTTCACTTAATAGTACATTTTATTGTAGGAGATTACACCCCAGTACAGTAAAGTAGATACCAAAAGTTGAAAACAAAAACTTTATAGACTCTGAAATATATAGCTCAATGCACCAACCCCAATTTAATTTCTTTCACGACTCAACAAATGTGAATTGAGTACCTATCAAGTGCTAAGAGATAAGGATACGAAGGGGACAGGGACGATCCCTGAGGTCGTGGATACCACAGTCTGGTCTGGAGGACAGATGTTAAATTGATAATGTCACCATGACACCTGTAATAAAAGCTAAAAAGGAAAGGTGCATGAGGTCTTGAGAGCTAATAACAGAAGAAGTGGAACGAGTCCAGATCCAGGTAAGTGATGACTGAGTCTAGTTGAGATTTGAAAAATGAGGAGCAGGTCATTCTTGGGGTGTTCTCTAGAAAGAGAGAAGGACATGTTCAAAGGGTCTGTGACAAGAAGGAGCACTGCCTGTTGAGAGATGTGAGAGCAGATCACCGTGGCTGGAATGCAGAGATCAAGGGTAGGGCTGAGAAGCGTGTGCTGGAGAGTGGGTCAGGACTGTGAGAGCCTTCAGACAAAGGATCTTGGTTATTGCCACCAGAGCAAAGGGAAATCACTCAACTACAACCTTGGGTTTCAAGACAATTTCTCTGGCCACCTTGTGGAGAATGCTTTGGAAGAGTAGCATGTTCTGGAGGGACCAAGTGAGAGGGCACTGGGAAAGTCCTGGGAAGAGTGATGAGCTCTATTTTCAAGGGGTGCTGGTGCAGGTGCACAGAAATTGGGCAGATTCAATAGCCCTTGGGGAGGGCTGATGTAGGAAAAGGAAGGTAAGAAGTTCCTGAGTGGTACAATAAGGACCTGGGTAACACCGAGGGTGGGTCAGCATCGGAAGGAAGACCATGAGTTTCAGGCACGAGGAGTTTGAAGCATTTGGAACCCAGGCTCTTTCAGCCTTTCTTTTCCCTGAAAGCCTCTCTTCCCCAGCTTGTGACAGGAGAAACTCCTGTTCTTTCAGGGACAGCTCAGGTCTCCCTGTCTCTCCTCCCCACCCCTGCCTCACCAGAGAGAGTTCATCATTTCTTCTCTGGCATTAGGTCTCTTTTCGGGACAGGTTCCTCTATTACACTATTCTATTTACAAGTTATTTACTAAACTGTTAGCTCCCTGGGGGCAAGGCTGTGAAATCATCTTTGCGCCCCTGACATCGGTGCATATCATAGCTAATCTGTAAATATTTGAGAGAATGAAGTAAATACATGTAAGGTTTTTATGGTGCCTTTTTCTTGAAGAGCTCAAGAAGTTACAGGATAGCTATAAATGTATGATTGCAAGAAGAAGGTGTGAAAGGTGAGCTGTTGAAGGCGTTTAGTGAGCAGTGGAATAAGAAAAGATTTTTGTCCTTTGCCAGGTCACCTTAACAGTTAGGAATGCATTTGGCTACACAGTTAGAAAATCTGATCTCAAGACCTAAAACAAACGTGGACTATTTTCTCACATAAGAAACAGTCTAGAGGTAGAAAGTTTCTGGACTTTTTCCAATACCCAGCAATACTAAGCTGATTAACTGTTTTCCAGTCTATAGTCTTGATTATATTGACCTTTTGACCTCAGAGTCATTGACTGTTGCAAACTGGTTATAGCATCAGTAGGCATTTGTCTTCAAGGCATACAGAGAGTGGGAAATGGAAGAGCAGAACCAGCAAAACATTTTTCAGAAGTCCCTCAGCCAACCCCCTCTTTCCACTCATTGGCCAGAACTGGATCCATTACTTCTGAGCTGTAAGAAAGGCTGGAAAATCAGGAATAGGATTGTCACGGCAGTCTTGAGACCAGTCATGATCCTGGGTTCTGTTAATAGGGAAGAAGGGGAATATGGCTTGGCCATTGGGAAGATGACTCAGGGTATCTGCCTTGAAGTCATATCCACCAGGAATAGCTAGTGCTTTCCTGAAGTTAATTCATCTTAGTGGAGCCACGTGGGAATGAATCTTTCTCGAAGGTCCACAGAAACAAGATGCTAATGGCAGAGACTGCACATGGACATTTACTGTCACCTAAAAGTAATGCCTCTCGAAGATTTCAGCCCCAAATTTCCTCACTTTCCAAATAGATTCCTCCCCATTGCTCTAACCAGTCATTTTTAAAAACAAAGCATTTGATCCAATCCAGCATCTATCCATCTCTTGAGGTAAATAACAGCTTTTACACACAACTAGCTCATGCTCAGGCTATTCAACAGAGACCTAATGGGAACTCTCTGGGCCCATGACAATGACTTCTCTGCTGGTTTATCTTTTCTTCCTTTTTGAATTAGAACATGAGTGGTCGTGCATTCAAAGAGCATGAGCATTAGGAATCAAGAGAAGAAGAGTATCTGAGCAATGCTTCAGATTTTGTTGCCAGTAGCAATTACTCATGTAAAATGATTTATGAATTTTAGGATGGAGTACAGTTCTTCAAGTTTTCTGCCCATGATCATTTATAATAGTTCTAAAGGAGGAAAGGGCAGGAGGAACACAGGACAAACAGATGGAAAGCAAAGACCTTACTGGCTTCCACTGGCTGCACATATACACTTTTTCACTTCAATCAAAAGAAAAAGCCGTGTTCTTGACAACACAGGAGTGAGAGACCTCGTGAGTGCACTAACAATGCTTGCTATAAACATAAACCAACATACCGTCCCTCTATAAGCATGAGGAAAGCTAGCTAAGAGCTGCTTGGGGAACACACTTTGATAGCAGCAGCTATAGAATCTGACCCTGGAGACAGGCTGCAAGCCACGCGTGAGATCTTCCCTGCTGGCATGAACCTGTGTTCCTGCACTTCACCTAAGTCTCAGTGGGTCGCTGACAGCAGGTCCCGCCTTCACTCCCAGCCTGGAGACCCGGCCTCCCTCACCAGCCCACTAAGGGCCTTGCAGTGTGTCTGGCTCATAAAAGACACTCACACATTGAAGACCGAGTAGCAGTCCGTGAGCAACCCCTCAGTTCCTCCACTAGCAGGAATGCTGAGGACACGGAGACGGAGAATCCTCCCAAATGATCCTCCCCAGAGCCATGCATCCAGCCTCAGAGCAAACTTGCCGCATCCCCCAAGGGCCTGAACTTGAAGTCTGAAGGAGGTTTGCTGACCACGTCAAGTTTTTCCTGCTGCTCCAGGCTATTTCCGTCTTCAATCAGTCTTCTCCCCCCCACCCCACCCCATTAGCCCCACTGGGACAGTCTACCTCCCCAGGTCACCTTGCCACCCGGATAATTCACGTTCACCCTTCGGTTTTCTCGG
The DNA here is from genome assembly GCA_963573935.1 of Arctocebus calabarensis. Lineage (NCBI taxonomy): Eukaryota > Metazoa > Chordata > Mammalia > Primates > Lorisidae > Arctocebus > Arctocebus calabarensis. Next base: position 13,142 of record CAUYON010027602.1, read on the forward strand.
GGACATCAGCTCTTCAAGAAGCCTTCCTGGCATGCCCCCTACGTCTGGGCCGTTGCCCCTCTCCGTGCGCTGGCTCGGAGACCTCTGATCCCTTCTCCGGGTCGTGTTGCAACTGCCCATTGATTGGTTTCCCTTTCTAGGCTGTGAACTCAAGGGCACCAGGCAATCTCGTTCCTCCTTTTGTCCTCGTAGCTTACGACGCCGCCTGGGGCTGAGTAATGGCTCAAAAATTCTGGAATAAATTCAAGGAGTGGTGTGTGCCTGGGAGTGGCAGTGCGGGGCCATGCGGTCGCCCAGCACAGCGGCCCTTATCAGGGGAATTCCAGCCTTAGGCCCCAGTTTCTTCTCCGCAGCTTAGACTTGGGACTCTGTGCCTAGGAGGCGCTTCTCCCGGCCGGGACCCGCCTCCCGGGTCTCAGGAGACCCCGCCCGCCAGGGCCGGGTCCCGGCGCGGGGCGGCGGCAGCTCCCGGGCGAAGCCGGCGAGCAGGTGGGGGCGGCGGCCCCGCCTCCGCGTCCCGGCAGCGCCGGAGCTGGCGGCCTGGGAGCGAGCCGGACGCACGGAGCGCAGCACCCAGGGCAGGTGGCCGCGGGGGCGCCGCCGGGAGCACCGCGCTGCGGGACCGATCCTGGAGCCGGGAGGCGGTGGCGGCGGGGAAGACGTCGGTCTGAGCTCGAGTCCAGTCCGGTGTAGTCTCCAGCGCGGCCAGCGGCAGGTGGCGGCTTAGCGCGCGTGTCCGGTCGGTGCCGGAGGGTGGGGGGAGCGGCGGTGTCACGGCGGCTGTCCTAGCGCCTGTCCCGGGGCAGAGTGGGGTGGGGGGTGGTGGCACGGATACTGCGCTAGTGCCTGTGCCGGGAGACACCCTCCCTGGGGGGCATCCCCGGCCGGGGTGCGCAGCGAGGTGCTGCGCGGCGCTCGCGACCCCCACCCACTCCCTGTCGCGCCGCCGGGGCCTGGCCAGAACCAGACCGCCGAGGGACGGAGGTCGCCGCAGGGTTGCCTGGCGACTTCCCCGGACCCGACTCTTCCATGAGCAGCCCGCGGCGCCAAGGCCCCTAAACCGGCCCCTCCTCGAAGCGCTCTCTTGCCTTCCGGGTTTCACCCCCAGAACAAAAGGCTAGGGGCTTGCTGGGGAGGGGGCTGTCAAGGGAAGGGCTGGAGCTGAGTGAAAAGCGCTAGGAAATTACAGACCTGGAGTGGCTTTGGGGGATACAGAAGCAGCTCACACTGAGGGAGCCAACACCAGAGATGTAAAGTGACTTGGCCAAGGTCACACAGCTCGTGGAGACGGAGCACAGGTCTCCACATTCCCCTCCCCGCGCTCACACCAAGCACCTGGGGTCAGTGGACAGGCTGTGATCCAGAAGTTTACATCTGGCCACAGAAGGGCTTTAAGGTCCTTTGCGGGAGTCTGGGGAGAAGGTGGCAGAGCCACCCCCGAGGTGGCCCGGGGGAGGGAGGGGACATCGGGCCCCCCCAGATCTCGGGGACCCCGGCCCGCCGTGGAGGGGCAGGCGGGCAGGCTCTGGCTAGCAGGAACAGCTCCTTCTGGGGGTGGCGTGCCAGCCGCGTGGGTGTGTGGGCGGGCGCGGGGGCGGCCTGGGGACCAGTGTGCGCCACTCCTTGGAAAGAAGTTTTGCGAAGAAGGGCCGGGAGAGGTGTTGCAGAAGCTCTGGGACAGACTGGCAGCATCCCTGACACTCAGGCCACTTGGGGACCCGCTGGCTGCATTTGGGAGGAAGCTTCTCTGTAGCGGGAAGTTAGGCTGTCACTTTGCCTCTGTGCCTCCGGTCCTTGGCGGTAAGTGAGATCCTTATTTGCCATGACCGGTGTGATTAGAAAGCTTGCTCCCCTCTGCCTCCTCCTCTCGATAGTCTTTCGTCACTTCAGAGGGAGGATTGGGAGTGTGTTTCCTGTGGTCAGCACTAGTAGTTATCACTCATCTTCCCTTGATTTTTTCCTTTAACTTTATCATGGCAAAAGAGGTCAGAAGAGGGGCTGCCTTTCGCCCTTGTATTGATCAGCACAAAAACTGAGGGAGACATCTGGGCGCTGGGTGTGTCCCCACCTTGCCCTAAATAATGGCCACACTGTTATACACTATAAAACATGTTTATGAGTTAAACCCTTGAGACTTGTGCACCGCCTTTATGTTTTACCTCAATATAAAAGTAAATAGAAATGTAATGCTAAAATCCACTCACTTTGGTGGTGCACAGATTGCTGCAGTTTTCCAGCTAATGTATTTTACAGATACATTAAAAAACCACACACACACACACACACACACACACACAGATATTGGAAAACAAGGGATGTGGGATGAGGGAAGCAAAAGAAAGTTAAGAAGTGACAGGAAATGAAACATGCGCTGCCGATGCCTTTCTGGGCATCGCCTAGTTTGATTCACTGTGATTCTTTATTGATATTGTGACTTTCTTTACAGATGAGAAAAAAAAGAAGTCAAGGGGTTAAATGACTTGCGTGGGGAAGCTCAGGATAAGAACCCACACAGAGACTTCAAATTCGGTATATGCCCCATTAACAGGCAATTTTTTTGCCACTTGAAAGGGGACAGAGCCATCGGGGGTGACAGAGACTTGTAGGCTGGCTTCCTACCTTTTTTTTTCCTTCCAGGAGTCTCTGTGTTGATGTAATCATGAGTGTGACATTGTGTCACAGATTGCAGCTAGCCAGCAGCAGAAGGGGTGGAGGAAGAGCGTGTCTGAGAACACGCAGTTTTGGGAACAGGAGCAGGCCAGCTGGGCAGGCTGGCAACGCTCTTTTTAGGAGCTTCATTGTTCAGAGACCATATAGTACAGGTTGTGAGTTTGCAGTTACTCCAACACGCGTGCGCGCATGCACGCGCACACATGGAGAAAAAATAATATAACCTAGAAAAGATCTGAGAAATCAAAATGTGACTAACAGTAGAGTAGAATACACAGAATTTTTACCAGGGAGGCACAATGGACTTTTTCTACATCCTACAATTATAAATATATGTTTATTAATGCTAAAGTTTTTTTAAAGACCTACAATAACTCAGCAGAAGGAAGGAAATGTGTTTTCTAGCAAATGTGTTATAAATATATATTAACGTGGGTGCAAAAATATTTGAAACTTTAGGGTACAGTCACATTACATCTGGGAAGAAATCCTGAGACCAGGATTCTTGTGTGACCTTCAGTGATTTGATATTTCTGCCTAAACTTCAGAACTGGGAGAAGCAGCTTGTGACCTTCTAGTGATCTAATGTGTGACCTTCTAGTGATTTGATATTTCTGCCTAAACTTCAGAACTGGGAGAAGCAGCATGTGTGTTTTACCAGCCAGTTTTAAATTGCAGAGTTGAACGTTTGCCCTGTTCTTAGAGTTATAAAGTTTTGGTGTGAAGAACCCAGGATAAGTAGAGTAACTCTGGTTCACTAAGTGCCATCAAACATGATTATGCCTCACGAAGTTATCTTTAGGCAAGTTGTGCCTTGTCACAGTAGTGTTTCTGCCATCTGGTTGCTGGAATATTTAGAAAGGAATTGTAATTGTTTCACTGACTTTGCTAAGAGGTGACAAAACAAACTTCGAGAGGGAACTATTATATATAAGTTAGGGTTGGCGAGAAAATGATTAATTATTTCTTACTTAGCTGCTGCACAAAACGCAGAAGTGTGGCTTCCGGCTGACACTGAGCAGGTGCAGCACGTGCCTTTTCTCTCTGGCTTCAGTGATAACACGCTTGAAACTCCCTTTTGCCATTCCAGTTGGGTCTTTCTTAGACCTGCTCTAGCAGGAACTTGATAGTGGTGCAGCAGGGGAATTGTGTGGTGAACTGCGGGGTTCAGGTGCCAAGGAGAGAAAGTGAAGCAGAGCAAACATGGCAAAAATGTCAGGCGGGTGTGATGTGTACCAGGCTCTGTGGAGGCAGATTTTCAAGCTCCTCTTGAGGGAATATGCATCCTGTGTGAGCAGTGCATTCCAGCAAGACACTGCATCTGAGATGATGGCTTCCAGAAGAGAGTGACAGGCCTGCCTATCACTGTAGGTTACAGGTTGTGCACCCTGTGAGTGCACGTGGGTGTCAGAGCAAGGCACACAGGCTGCCGTCCATCTGTTCCTTAAAAGCTAATGGCTAGCCAGGCTGGGAATAGGTTAGGATTTCCTGGAAGGTAGGAAATCACATCAGTCCTATGAGGGACCTGATTCTTCTTACTCCTGTTATCAAGTGGGACACGAGGCCACGGACTAAAATGATCTCAAAATGATAATGTCATACCCTACTCTGGTCTCCCATTAGTCCTCTCACAACCCTAAGTTGCCCAATGCCTACCTGACTCTTCCTTACGGCACCTGAGTCCTGCAAGGTAGCCCCCACATTCTCTCCATCTCTGTTGCCAGCGCCTGCACCATGCCTCGCACATGATAGGTACCTTCTAAAGGTTGGTGAATGAATTAATGGATGTGTGAGTGAAGGAATGAATATGCTGAATAATGTTCCAAGATGAAAAGCCAGGTTTTTTTGGGTTATCTGTTGTTCTGACTCTCACTGTCTCATTCCCCTCTGTTGATACAGATCATCAGCATGATTGTATGGACGAGATTTAAAATATATACATATATTTTTTATATATAAAAAGTGAACAGTTTATTAAGAATTAAACAAAGGTATGATGTGATACAGTACAAGCAAGACACTCAAGATAGGTATAATAGTACTACTGACCCCAAAACTTAATTTTACCTCAAAAAAAACACAAGACAAAAGAGAAAGCAATTTCACTGTTATAAAATCAGATATTTCATGCAAAGTATTAATTCTGCCCCCCCAAAGCCCAACCTCCCAACAAACAAAAAACTTTCTGGGAATACTGCTATGCTAACATATTAACCATGGTATAATCATTCATAGGAAAACAGTAATTAAGCAATGAATTAAATTAAATAACAAAGTTCAAACTGTCATAAACTCATAGTCCACAATGATTTTACGAAATAAGCAATTCCAGAAATCTTATAAACAATAAAAAAAGAAATATTTCAATATCATTCTACTTGATCTGGATACACCTGATATTGAAATTGGAGAAAATATATTGTTATAAAGAGAAATTATAAACATGTTTCACTTATAGATGAGGATGTGATATCCTAAACAACATATTGACAAGTTGAATTAAAAAATTAATATTTAAGTAATGTACTTTGGTCAAAATTGAATCCAATTTATGAAAGTTAGTCACTATTTTCTTTTCTTTTATTTCTTTTGGTTTTCTTTTCCTCGCCCCCTCCCTCCTTCTCTGTCTGCTCTCTCCTTCCCCCATGCCCCACTGTGTCATTAATTGTCCTCAAATCAAAGTTGAATACACAGGATTCATGCTTCTCCATTCCTATGATGTTTCACTAAGAGTAATATGCTCCACCTCCATCCAAGTTACTACAAACGCTGCAAAGTCTCCATTATTTTTGATGGCTGAGTAATATTCCATTGTATTCATATACCATAGCTTACCATTCTACTCCTGGGTTGAAGGACATTTAGGCTGTTTCCACACTTTAGCAATTATAAATTGGGCAGCAATAAACAGCCTCGTACAAATGTCTTTATAATAAAAGTTTTTTTTTTCTTCAGGATAGATGCCCAGCAATGGGATTGCAGGATCAAACAGGAGGTCTAGGTTGAGTTCTTTGAGGTTTCTCCATACTTCCTTTCAAAAAGGTTGTATTAGTTTGCGGTCCCACCAGCAGTGTAAAAGAATTCCTTTCTCCCCACATCGTTGGCAGCATCTGCAATCTTGAGATTTTGTGATATAGGCCATTCTCGCTGGAGCTAGATGGTATCTCAGGATGGTTTTAATTTGCATTTCTCTAATAATTAAGGACATGAGCATTTTTTCAAGTGTTTACTGGCCATTTGTCTATCGTCTTTAGAGAAGAATCTTTTCATCTCTCTTCCCCATTGATGTATGGGATTGTTGGATTTTTTTCTTGTAGATTAATTGAAGTTCTGTATAAATCCTGGATATTAAACTTTTGTTAGATTCAAAATGCACAAATATCCTTTCCCATTGTCTATTTGCTTTGGTTGTTGTCTCCTTGGCTGTACAGAAGCTTTTCAGTTTAATTAAGTTCCATTTGTTTATTGTTGCAGTTGTTGCTATTGCCATGGCAGTCTTCCTCATAAAGTCTTTCCCCAGGCCAATATTTTCCAATTCTTTCTTTCAGGATTTTTATCATCTCATGCCTTAAATTTAAGTCCTTTATCCATCTCGAATCAATCTTTGTGAAGGGAGAAAGGTGCACATCCAGTTTCAGTCTTTTACATATGGATATCCAATTCTCCCAGCACCATTTATTGAATAGGGAGTGTTTACCCCAGTGAACACTCTTGTTTGGTTTATCAAAGATTAGACAGCTAGACTGTAAGTTGTTGGTTTCATTTCCAGATTTTCTATAGGATTCCAAGTATCTATGTCTCTATTTTTGTGCCAGTACCAAGCTGTCTTGACCACTATGGCCTTGTAATACAGCCTAAAGTCTGGTATGGTGATACCCCGGCTTTGTTTTTATTACTAAGAACTGCCTTAGCTATACGGATTTTTTTCTGGTTCCATACAAAGCTCAGAATCATTTTTTCCAGGTCTTGAAAGTAGGATGTTGGTATTTTTAATAGGGATGGTGTTGAATCAGTAAATTGCTCTGGGAAGTATAGACATTTTAACAATGTTGATTCTTCCCAGCCATGAACATGGTATGTTCTTCCATTTGTTAAAGTCCTCTGCTATCTCCTTTCTTAAGGTTTCATAATTTTCTTCATAGAGGTCTTTCACTTCTTTTGTTGGGTATATTCCTAAGTATTTCATTTTCTTTGGGGCTATGGAGAAGGGAGTTGTGTCTATGATTAAGTCAAGTCTCTCATCTTGACTGTTGTTGGCATATACAAAGGCAACTGACTTATGGACATTGCTTTTATATCCTGAGACATTACTGTATTTTTTGATGACGTCCAGGAGTCCAGTAGTTGAGTCTTTGGGGTTCTCTAAGTATGAGATCATATCATCAGCAAA
>CAUYON010027603.1:0-39979 GCA_963573935.1 Arctocebus calabarensis
TTTTTTTTTATTGAATCATAGCTGTGTACATTAGTTCAATCATGGGGTACAGTGTGCGGGCTTCGCATGCAATCTGAGATATTTTTATCAACCTGATTGACATAACATTCATGAGATTTTCTCGTTTACTATGTGAAAACATTTTTGAGTCCTCCATTAGTATTTTATTTATACCACTTCTCAAGGTTTTTAGTGGTTATTTTAGAGCAATGGTTTCTTAAACAGGAGTAATTTTGTCACCTATGGACATTTGGCAATAACTGGAATTTTTTTTTTTAATTGTCACACTTTGGGGAAGGTGCTACTGTCATCCAGTGGGTACTGTTAAATATCCTATAATACACAGGGGAGCCATCTACAACAAATAATTATCTAGCCCCAAAAGTCAATAGTGACAAGGTTGAGAAACTTTGCTTTTGAAACCCTACATCCTTAGTTTATTACAACCTACCTTATTTGATACTTTACCACTTCATAATAAATGCAAAAATTATACAAGAGTAAAAGTTCATTTATCTGTGCCCATCCTTTGTGCTTTTATCACAAAACATATCAAAAAATGGTTTCTTTTGCTTCTACATGTAACTCCACAAGGCATTGATATTATTTTTACTTTAAATAATAGACAATCTTTTATATTTATCCACATACGGTGTATGCCCTTTCTGGTAATCTTCATTCCTGCCTAAAGATCTGTTCTTCAATGTAGTGCCATTTATTTCAGCCAGAGGAAATAGTATTGCTTACAGTACGTTTTTCCTGGCAATGAAGTCTCTCAATTTTTATCCAAAAAATATTTATTTCTTCTTTATTTTTTAAAAGATTTTCATGGGCATAGAATTATAGATAGGTTTTTATTTTATTTTTTATTAAATCATCAGCACATAGATCATGTATACATTAAGCATTTATGGGGTACAAAGTGCTGATTTCATATAGAATTAGGAATGCTTACATCACATTGGTTAATATATACTTCATTTCATTTACTTAGTTATTGTTTTAAGACATTTATACTCTATACTAATAGATCTGACATATTCCCTTGCATTATGCGCCATAGGTGTGATCCCACCATTCACCCTCCCTCGATCTGACTTCCCTTTTCCCCTCCCCTCCCCTTTCCTCCCTCCTTCATCTTAGGCCATAGTTGTGATCTATTCTTCATATAAAAGTGTGAGTGATTGTAAATTGATTTCATAATAGTACTGAGTACATTGGATATTTTTTCTTCCATTCTTGAGATAGTTTACTAAGAAGGATATGTTCCAGCTCCAACCATGTAAATGTAAAAGAGGTAAAGTCTCCATCTTTTTTAAGGCTGCATAATATTCCATAGTATACATATACCACAATTTATTAACATTCATGGGTCAATGAGTACTTGGGCTTCTTCCATGACTTGTCTATTATGAATTGAGCTGCAATGAACAATCTGGTGCAAATATCTTTGTTATAAAGTGATTTTTGGTCTTTTGGATATACACCTAGTAGAGGAATTACAGGACCAAATGGCAAGTCTACTTTTAGATCCCTGAGTATTCTCCAGACTTCTTTCCAAAAGGGATGTATTAGCTTGCATTTCTACCAGCAGTGGAGAAGTGTTCCCTTTTATCCACATCCATGCCGACATCTGTAGTTTTGGGATTTTGTTATGTGAGCCACTCTTACAGAAGTTAGATGATATCTCAGAGTGGTTTTGATTTGCATTTCTCTGATGATTAAAGATGATGAGCATTTTTTCTTCTGTCTGTAGGCCATATGCCTATCTTCAGAGAAGCTTCAGTTCAAGCCCCTTGCCCACAACGAAATGGGGTTACTTGTTCTTTACTTTTCTTTCTTCTTCTTTCTTTCTTTTTTTTTTTTGAGGCAGAGCCTCAAGCTATTGCCCTGGGTAGAGTGTGGTGATGTCACAGCTCACAGCAACCTCCAACTCTTGGGCTTAAGTGATTCTCTTACCTCAGCCTCCCGAGTAGCTGGGACTACAGGCACTTGCCACAACGCCCGGCTATTTTTTGGTTGTAGTTGTCATTGTTTGGCAGGCCCATGCCAGATTCGAACCCACCAGCTCTGGTGTATGTGGCTGGTGCCTTAGCCACTTTAGCTACAGATGCCACCTGTAGTTGTTCTTTTCTTATTACTAAGTTTGAGTTCTCTGTGGATTCTGGTTATCATTCCTTTGTCAGAAGCATAATCTGCAAATATCCTCTCCCATTCTGAGGGCTGTCTGCTTGCTTTACTTACTGTGTTCTTGGCTGTGCAGAAGCTTTTTAGTTTGAGCAGATCCCAGTAATGTATTTTTGGTATTGCTTCAATTGCCCATGAGATCCTCCTCATAAAGTATTCTCGCAGGCCAATTTCTTCAAGTGTTTCTCCTGTACTCTCTCCAAGAATCTTTATAGTTTCACATCTTAAGTTTAAATCTTTTATCCAGCGAGAGTCAATTTTTGTTAATGGTGAAAGGTGTGGGTTTAGTTTCAGTCTTCTACAAGTCGCCAGCCAATTCTCCCAGCACCATTTATTAAATAGGGAATATTTCTCCCAATTTATGATTGGTTTATCAAATATCAAATGACAATAAGTGTCTGGGTTCGTCTCTTGGTTCTCAATTCTGTTCCATACATCTACTTTTCTATTTTTATGCCAATACCATGCTGTTTTGATCACTATAAATTTATAGTACAGTTTGAAGTCTGGTAGTGTGATTCCTCCTAATTTGTTTTTATTTCTGAGTAATGTCTTGGCTATTCAGGTTTTTTTTGGTTCCATATAAAATGAAGTAATATTTTTTCCAGATCTTTAAAGTATGACGGTGGTGCTTTGATAGGGATTGCATTAAATTTGTAAATTGCTTTGGGTAACATGGATATTTTAACAATGTTGATTCTTCCCAGCCATGAGCATGGTATGTTCTTCCATTTGTTAACATCTTCAGCTATTTCTTTTCTCACAGTTTCATAATTCTCTTTACAGAGATCTTTCACATCCTTTGTTAGGTAAATTCCCAAATATTTCATCTTCTTTGGGACAACTTTAAAGGGAATAGAGTCCTTGACTATTTTGTTGGCTTGACTATTATTGGTATATATAAAGGCTACTGATTTGTGAGTATTGATTTTGTCTCCTGAGATGCTACTGTATTCCTTGATCACTTCTAAGAGTTTTGTGGTTGAGTCCCTGGGGTTTTCCAGGTATAAAATTGTATCATCTGCCAAGAGTGAAAGTTTGATCTCCTCTGACCCTATTTGTACAGCCTTGATCGCCATCTCTTGCCTGATTGCGATGGCTAAGACTTCCATTACAATGTTAAAAAGCAGTGGAGACAATGAGCAACCTTGCCTGGTTCCTGATCTGAGTGGAAATGTTTTCAATTTTACTCCATTCAATATGATATTGGCTGTGGGTTTGCTGTAGATCGTCTCTTTCAGTTTAAGAAAAGTCCCTTCTATACCTATTTTCTTAAGTGTTCTGATCATGAAAGGATTCTGGATATTGTCAAAAGTTTTTTCTGCATCAATTGAGAAAATAATATGGTCTTTGTTTTATAGGTTTTTTTATGTGATGTATTATATTTATAGATTTACATATATTGAACCAACCTTGAGACCCTGGGATAAAACCCGCTTACTCATGGTTTATAATACGTTTGATGTGTTGCTGGATTCTGTTTGCTAGGATCTTATTGAATATTTTTGCATCTATGTTCATTAAAGATATTAATCTTAGATGAGTGGTTTTATCCAATAGTCTCACTATGTGACCCTCATTAGATGCCACGGCATCACAGCTCACAGCAACCTCCGACTCTTGGGCTTAAGCAATTCTCTTGCCTCAGCCTCCCAAGTAGCTGGGACTACAGGCGCCCGCCACAATGCCTGGCTATTTTGTTGTTGTTGTTGCTAATCCCACTCCTTTAGTTATTTTAAAGTATACTTAACTTAATGTTGCTTATAGTCACTTTACTGTGCTATTGAATATTGTTAATTTACTATCTAACTATATTTTTGCCCCCATTACCCATTTCTCTTTATACCCCCTGCCCATCCCTAATCTTTCCAGACTCTGGTAACCATCATTCCATTCTCTGTCTCCCTGGGAGCAATTGTTTTTCTTTTTTTTTTCTTTTTTTTTTTTATTGTTGGGGATTCATTGAGGGTACAAGGAACCATGTTACACTGGTTGCATTTGTTGGGAAAAGTCCCTCTTACAATCGTGTTTTCCTGGCTATTTTTTGTTGCAGTTTTCATTGTTGTTTATCTGGCCTGGGCCAGTTTCAAATCTGCCAGCCTTGGTGTACATGGCTGGCACCATAACCATTGTGCTATGGGTGCTGAGCCTATCGGATAGCATTTTAAGGATGCAGTTACATGATATTCTGACATCCACAGATAGTGGTGTGTTGAAGGAGTGGTTTGTTAGTCTTATTTTCACTTCAATGAAGGTAACTTGCCTTTCCTCCATTCTCGCTGTTGTTAAGTTTTCTCTTTATCTGGGTTCAAAAATTGGACTATGATATGCCTAGGTATGGTTTTCTTGTGTTTATTTTGCTTGGTGCCTACTGAAATTCTTGGATCTATTGGTTCATGTCTGTCATTACTTTGGGGAAATTATCAGCCATTATCTCTTCAAATAGTCTTTTATGCCTTGTTTTCTTGCTCTTTTCTTTCTGAGATTCTAATTACACATGTATTAAGCTGGCTGACAATCTCCTGTGTATCTCCCATCCTTTTTTCTCTTCTTTCCATTGTTTTTTTTATCTGTATATTTCATTTGGATAATTTCTATTAAACTGACTTTGAGTTCACCATTCCTCTCTTCTGCTGTGTTCAGTCTATTAATAAGCCCATTCATGGGCGGTGCCTGTGGCTCAGTGAGTAGGGTGCCGGCCCCATATACCAAGGGTGGTGGGTTCAAGAAAAATCCGTGGGAGGAATCTAAGGTGAGACCTACTGCAAGTTCAAGGCACCTCCAAATTCTGATCTCTCATGTCAGCCTACAAGATAGTGTAAACTTCGGCTATCTTTATCCACTTAGCACAGTCCCTCTGTCTATGGCAAAAATAATCCTAAGCCCATATCCAGGCTCGGCAGAGGCCTCAAAGAAGGAAAGCGGTTGTTAACCTTCACTCTCATAGAAAGAACTTTTCTCTCTCTCTCCCCTCCCCCCACACACATTAATTGTTCCAATAAAGGGAAGGTCTAAGTCCTGTCTTCTATATCCTATAGGTCCATCACATCAGGTGGAAAAGGTTTTATGATAATTATATAAATTAGTTTTATTAATTTATTCAACTAATATTTATTTTTCATTTTCTATGTGCTGGAGATTGTTCTAAGTTCTAGAGGTATTCCAATGTTCTTAGCTTTAGCAGACATGTGAATAGTTGTTTTGTTTAAGTGGATGTAATATTAGGGGTGGAATCAGGTTTTGAATAGAAAGTGTATCAAGAATTCTGTTTCAGATAAGCTCAGTTTGACATGCCTATTAAACACCCAGGTGGGGGTGTCATGCAGGAAGCTGAATATAGAAATCTAGAATTCAAGGGAGAGACCAAGCAGGATAAAATAAGGGAGTCATCAACGTATGGATGGGATTCAAAGCCATGAGTGTGAATGATCTCATTTAGGAAATAAGTAGAGATAGAGAAATGTTCTGTAGTACTGAACCCTGGGGAAACCCACTATTTAAAGATGTGGGAAGAAGAAAATCAGCTAGCAATGAAAACAACGAAGGAGTAGCCGATGAGGGAGAAAGGAAACCAAGAGTACGGTATCACAGAATCCAAGCAAAGAAAATACTTCAAGAAGGAATGATTAATTGTGTTGAATTCTGCTAAGAGATTAAGTAACATGGGGGGAAAAGTGGCCACTGCATTTGGCAAGTGGTGGCTTCGAAAGAGCTGGTAAAGTAGAGAGTAGGGCCAAAAGCCTGGCTAAAGTGGATTTAGCTGAAAATTAGGAGGTAAAGAGGTTATAGACTAGGTCCTTAGATGACCTTGCACATCCCCACTCTTCCCACGCCCCCTTGAAGTTCTTGGAATCACTTCAGAGTGCACAAAGAATGTAATATCTTGAGATAAGAAGTCTGAGGAGATCTGAAGCAGTCTGAGCTATGTCTCTGTTCTGCCACATTTGTGCTCAGTGAGCCAATCAGTGCGTGGGGTGTCTAAGCCCAGGGCAGAGTGCTTGTCGGGGTTGTTCAACTGTGGTATGATGTGGGTCACATGCAGACAAGACTCCAGTCACCCTGGGCAGCTTTCCTGAGTCTCGAGGGACCAGCTCACCATGGAGCCTAATCTTCTCTTCATCCTTGCTGCTTATCTGTGAGTCATGTATCTGTTTGCCTGACTTGTGTGAGTTGCTCTCTCATCAGACTCAGGCAAATGCTAGAGATACTGAGGAACGTCTTCCTCCTTATTAGCTGTCCTCCTGATATTGGAACTGCTGTGGCAGCTGGGTTCATTCTAAGGCCTTGCCAGATTTATGAGCCTTTGAAGAGGTATAAACAACTCGGAGTGAATTTTACTCTTAACGGGAGTATAAAAATGGGATGTCGTCTGGGAGGGAATTAGGGGTCGAAGAAGAGTTTTTTTTTTAATTAAAAAAATATGAGTTTATAGTATCACATTTAGCATAGTAATGGCAGTCACTGCTATTTTAAATAACTATTATTTACAGGGTGTTGTTGGACAGGCCCTGGCAGAGTTAGATGAGACCATGTGTCTTGGAGTTATTTACTTGTAAGGACTTTTGCTATAGATCAAATTAGGGGACTGGACACTCTAAGGCCCACGGTGTTGGTTAAGGACCCAGTGCACTTTGTGCACTTAGTAAAGTATTGGCTAACTATAAATTTAGTTTAGAGTAGAAATACTTAAAAGATATGACCACTTTAAAATTGGGTGGATATTCTGTAACCTTTAGGGGGGATCTGTTTAATGTATACTATGCCCATTGATAATATTGCTAATGTTTACTTTTACTATGAAAGTATAAAAAAAGAAAAACAGGAGAGCCAGAGTTCTTTGAAGAGATATCCATGCTACTCTTCAGAATTGCTGACATTTCTATAAAGTGAAACTATTGATCTCATATCCAGTTCTTTTATTTTATGTATTTATTTATTTAGACAGAGTCTTACTTCGTCTCCCTCGGTAGAGTGCAATGGCATCACAGCTCACAGCAACTTCAAACTCTTGGGCTCAGGTGATTCTCTTGCCTCAGCCTCCCAAGTAGCTGGGACTATAAGCGCCAGTCACAATGCCAGCCTATTTTTAGAGGCAGGGTCTCGCTCTTGCTCAGGCTGGTCTCCAACTTGTGAGCTCAGGGAATCCACCTGCCTCAGCCTCTCAGAGTCCTAGGATTACAGGCATGAGCCACCAAGTCTGGCCCAGTTCTCATTTAATTGGCTTAAATAACAGGCAGATAGACTCCTTAGCCTGGCAACAATAGTAATGATAAGTAAGTTATATTTACTATTATTATCTTACTGTAAGAATCCTTTGAACTTTGCAGATAGTAGTGGATATAATTTTAGGACATTTAATATTCATGTTCTGATACTTTAAGTTTGGGCCAGAAAGGAAAGTCAAATTCTCAGAGAAAGAAACTCAGAATTTTGAAATTGACTACCCTATTTGCTATACACAAGCTTATTCTACTAGAGAACAGAAGGTATCCATAGTTGCCCAGGCATCGTAGGAGAAATAAACTTTTGCATGTGAATTTCTTACTAGGATCATTGTAGGTAGAAGGAGAGACTCTGAGAATTAGCCAATGTCTCAAGTATCTTTTTATTCACTAATTCGATGATTACTTATTAAGCAACTATGTGACAGACACTATGCAGATGCCCGAAACATAGCAATGAAAAATAAGATTTCTGCTCCCTGGGGAGTCATATTCTAATGGAGGAATAGATAAGTATGAAAATAACTGGAAAGATAAATTCACATAATGGGGATATGAAGGATACATACCAGGTAATGAGATAGAAAGTGACCAGGGGGCCAGGCGCAGTGACTCATGCTTGTAATCCTAGCACTCTGGGAGGCCAAGGTGGGTGGATTGCTTGAGCTCACGAGTTTGAGAACATGAGCAAAAACAAGACCCCTCCTACTTAAAATAGAAAAAGTGAGGCAAGAGGATCATTTGAGCCCAAGAGTTGGAGACTCTGTCTCAAAAAAAGAAAAGAAAAGTGACTAGGGGTAGAGTTGGTGAAATTCTATGTAAATACGGTAGCCAAAGAAAGATGTTTTATTTTTTTTTTTTCTCCTGAGGAAGTAATATTTGATCTGATGAAGGAGGCAGCCATGTGTAGATATGGGTGGGGAGGGACAACTTTCTAGGAAAACGGAACAAAGATGCCAAGATAAGGAGAAGTTAGACTTGTTCTTAGAACTAAAAGATTGTCAATATGCCTGCGGTAAAATGAGTAAGGGCAACATGGTATGAGAAGTTAGAGGTGTGGTCATTACCCAGATCTGGTACAGGGCTTTGAGGACTGTGGTAAGATGTTTGCTTTTTTCTTCAGTCTTTTTTTTTTTTTTTTTTTTTGAGACAGAGCCTCAAGCTGTCACCCTGGGGGATAGAGTGCCATGGCATCACAGCTCACAGCAACCTCCAATTCCTGGGCTCAAGTGAGTCTCCTGCCTCTGCCTCCCAAGTAGCTGGGACTACAGGCGCCCGCCACAACGCCTGGCCTTTTTTTTGGTTGCAGCCGTCATTATTGTTTGGTGGGCTCGGGCTGGATTCGAACCGCCAGCTCAGGTGTACGTGGCTGGCGCCTTAGCCCATTGAGCCACAGAAGCCGAGCCTTTTTTTTTTTTTTATTAAATCATAGCTGTGTACATTAATGCATTTATGGGGTATGATTTGCTGGTTTTATATATGATTTGAAATACATCAAACTGGTTAATATAGCCTTCACCACACTTTCTTAATTATTGTGTTATGACATTTATACTCTTGCATGTACCCTTGTGAAATGCACCATTTACCTCTTTTATGTTTACATGGATGGAGCTGGAACATATTCTTCTTAGTGAAGTTTGCTTTCTTTAAAAAAGAAAAGAAATATGGAAAACACACATAAAACTTACCATCTAAACAATTTTAAAGAGCACAGCACAGTGACATTTAGTATATTCACCATGTTGTTCAATCATCACCTCTATCTAGTTCCAGAACATTTTCAACATGCCACAAGGACATCCTATAATCATTAAGCAGAATCTCTTCATTCTTTCTTTTCCCCAATCCTTGAAACCACTAATCTTTCTGTCTCTGTGGATTTTCCTATTCCAGGTAGCCCATATAAAGTGAGGCACCTAATATGTGTAACTTTTTGTGTCTGGCCTACTTCATAGCATAATATTTTTGAGGCTTAGCCACATCACAGTTGGTATCGGTTATTTGTATTGCTGAATATTCCATTGTGTGGATATACCACATTTTGTTTCTCTATTCATCAACTGATGGATATTTGAGTTTCCACCATTTGTGTACTGTGAATAATATTGTTACTACAAACACCAGAGTACAAGTTTTACTTGGATAATCATATGGTAATTCTATATTTAACTTTTTGAATATCTGCCAAACAGTTTTCCACAGCAGCTGCACTATTTAACGTGCCCTCCAGCCATGTATGAGGGTGCCAATTCCTCTATATTCTTGCCAATACTTGCTATTTTCTTTTTTTAAAAAATTGTTCCTATGCTCATTCTAGTGAGTCTGAAGTGGTATCCCAGTGTGCTTTTGATTTACGGTTTCCTAATGACTCAGGACATTGAATATACTTTCAAGTGTTGTTTTGGCCATTTGTATATCTATTTTGAAGAAATATTTACTGAAGTTCTTTGCCCATTTTTTAAATTGAGTTGCGCCTTTTTGATGTAAGAATTTGTTGTTGTTGTTTACACAAGTTTATTTCAATATATTATGGAGGGTAGATACAAGGTTGGACAATTAAGTTTGCAAACTTATCCTAGAAAAAGTGCTACATACCTCATTGCTAAATATGGCTAGGGTCACCTTCAAGGTACTCCCCTTGGAAAGCTATACATTGATGCCAGCACCTAGTCTACTCTTCAAAGCAATGTTGGAATTCTTTTCATGGAATGTCCTTCAGAGTTGGCATCGTACGAGGTCTGATAATTAAGTTTGGTGAACTAATCCTAGAAAAAGTGCTACATAGCTCATTGCTGAATATCATCACTACGGTCAACAGATGGCCAAGGTGAGTTCTTCATAATGATTTTCAGCAATGAGGTATATAGCACTTTCTCTAGGGATGAGTTTGCCAAACTTAATTATCCAACCTCGTACATTTTGCTTACATAGTTTGCTTTTGTAAATTTTAAGGCAAAGTTATAGGTGTGCCCCTCACCTAGAAAGTGTACGATGAACCTGTACACCATATCAATGAGAGTTTGAACCCTGATACCATTGGCTGGGAATTTACCCTTGCCCTTCCCCCCACCTGAATTTCATTGAGTTTTACTTCTCTACCAGCACACAGATGTTGATCAACTAGTTCCAGTTTAGTATTGAGTACATGTGGTGTTTGTTTTTCCATTCTTGTCATACTTCACTTAGGATAATGGTCTCCAATTCCATGCGGGTTGTTACAAAAGATACTAAATTGCCATCTGATCTTTGACAAAGCAAACAAAAACATACAATAGGGAAAAGAATCCCAACTGGATAAATGGTGTTGGGAGCACTGGATAGCCACATATAAAAGACTGAAACAGGACCCACACCTCTCACTACTCACAAAAATTAACTACCAATGAATAAAAAATTTAAACCTAAATAATGAACCTTTAAGAATACTAGAAGAGAGTCTTGGAAAAATATAGATATTGACCTAGGGAAAGAATTTATTAAGGCCCTAATGGCATTCACAACAACATTAAAAATAAATAAATGGGAGTTGTAAGAGTTTTTAAGATTATATTCTGAATGCCAGACTCTTATAAGATATTTGAAATAGAAATATTTTCTTTCTGGAGGTTGTCTTTTTCACTTCCATGACAGTGTTCTTTGATGCGTAGAAGTTTTTATTTTGATGGAGACTATTGTTTTCTTTTGCTGTATATGCTTTTATTGTCAAATTGAAAAATCAATTGTTAAATCTTGTAAGAGTTTTATGGTTTTAGCTCTTCTATTTAGGTTGCTAATTCACTTTGAGTAATTTTTCATATATGGCCCCAAATTAGGGTCCAACTTCCTTTTTTTGCTTAATAAGATCTTTTATTTGGCTTAGAATGGGATGCTATGACAGGGATAAGCATATGAAGTCATAGTCAAGGGGAACGTGTGCAAGATAGCATGGACCCAGCATTACAACTAGAGAATATGACTACTAAAAGGGCTTAGAGTCACACACACAAAATTGAAAGATTTCAATACTGGGCAGAAATTAGTAGAAGGATTCGCTTTGTGCTTTCGTTTTTATTCTAAGTGAGTCAATAGGGGCACAGTCAGAAAGAAGAACCTTTCTAGTGAGATAGTTTACTGTTCATCAGCCCCCTTTATGCGTCTCTCTCCCTCTCTCTTCCCTGGCCCCTCTTTAAGTGGTTCAGGTTCCACTTATGGTTACTGTATATTCATAAGAGAGAGAGTAGTAGGATAAATTCACTGTATCAATGAGAGTCTGAACACTGGTACTTTAGTTCTGATTCCGCCACACCTATAAAATCTTGAGTCGATCACAAAATGTTTGATATTTTAAATGCTTTTTTTCCCCGTAAAGAATAATCGAAATTTCCTGGAACTTCCTATTCTCACATTGATGCTGAGAAAATCATTGAAGTAAAATATGAAGAAGCACTTGAAGCGTTTTGACAACTAGGCAGTTTAAACTATTGTGGAACAAAAGAAAATGTAAGAAATAGATACTAGAGATGAACTATTGCGAGTTGGAGTCCAAGCATGTGGGCTTATCGAAGTGGAATTCAAAGAAGAAAAGTTGCGGTGGACACTGAGGGGACAGGATCTTACTCAGCTACACTTGTGAGGTAGAGCCTGTGTGGAGGGTCAGATCAGTTATTCCCAGCTTGGACCCGTTTGGACTTATCACTGAAGCTTTGAATGTTCTATGTATGTACAGAGAGACACTCTTAAATTGGAAAACAAATATGTGTGAAAGGCCTTTAAGAGCTGTTTCTTAGATTAGACAAGACTTGTGTTGAATCCAAGAAAAGAGCCAGAATTTTCTTCATTAAAGTAAATTTAGACCAGTATTAGTTAAAGGAGAAAGCATACATTTTCCACCGGCAGAAATGACTAAGAAGCAACCTGTAGGACAAATGGCCACAGATATAAAATAATTTAAAATGACAGTTTTCAGTACAACTATAACTACAGTCCTTGAGAAATTGTGACTTTAAAGAAGGTAGTAGCTATACTGAATAGGAAGAACTTTAGGTGTTTCTAAGTGGCATAGTGTACTTTATTCTTTATTTTGAAACTGTAATGTAAGTTAAAATTGCAAGGTACCCATGGGTTAAGCATGCTTTTGTCAACTTCATTATTTTGCATGTGGATATTTATTTCTCTCAGCACCATTTACTGAAGAGGATATTCTTTCCTTATTAAATTGTCTTGGCATCCTTGCAAAAAATCAATTGATAATATAATACATGTATGGGTCAGTTTCTGAAGTGTTCATCTATATGTCTAATTTTATGCCAATATATCACCATTTTGATTAGCGTAGTTTTGTTGTAAGTTTTGAAATTGGAAAGTGTGAGACTTCCAACTTTATTATTATTTTTAAAGATTGTTTTGGCTATTTGGGATCCCTTGCAGTTTCATACAAATTTAAGGATTAGATTTTCCATTTCTTTAAAAAATTCTGTTTGCATTTTGATAGGGATTGCATTAAATCTGTAGTTTGCTTTGGGCATACTGCCATCTCAACAATATTAAGACTTCCAATCCATGAAAACAGATTATCTTTTTGTTGATTTAGGTCTTTAATTTCTTCTAGTAATCTTTTATAGTTTTTTTTATTAAATCATAACTGTGTAAATTAATGCAATCATGGGGTACAATGTATTGGTTTTATATACAATTTGAAATATTTTCATCAAACTGGTTAACATAGCTTTCATGGTGTTTTCTTAGTTATTGTGTTCAGACATTTATATTCTAGTAGTTTAAAATGCACAAGTCTTATACCTCTGCAGTTAATTCCTAAGTTATTCCTAAGTATTTTATTCCTTTTGATGTTGTCATAAATAGAATTGTTTCCTTAATTTCATTTATGTTGTTCATTGCTGCCATATAGAGATACAAATAATACTTGTGTTAATTACGTATCCTGAAATTTTGCTGAATTAATTTACTAGTTCTGATAGTGTTTTATGGATTTTTAAAGATTTTCTAGATATAATATCATGCCATTTGTGACAGAGATAGTTTTACTTCTATTCTATTTTGAATGCATTTTTATTTATGGCCTAATTGCCTTGCCTAGAACTTTTAGTACAATGTTAAATAGAAGTTGTAGACACAGGCATCCTAGTCTTGTACTTGAACTTAGGGGAAAAGCTTTCAGTCTTTCACCACTGAGTATGATGTTAGATGTGGGCTTTTCATAAATGTCCTTTGTCATGTAGAGGAAGATTCCTTCTCTTCCTATTTTGCTAATTTTATCATCATAAAAGGGTATTAGATTTTCTCAAATGACTTTTTTGCATTGAGTGAGTTGATCTTGTGTTTTTTTCCCTTTTTCTATTATTGTGATTTATTAAATTTTTATGTGAATGACCCTTGTATTCTCGGGATAAATTCCACTTGGTCATGGTGTGTAATCCTTTTAATATGCTCAAGCTGTTGCCTTGGGTAGAGTGCCATGGTGTCACAGCTCACAGCAACCTCAAACTCATGGGCTTAAGCAATTCTCCTGCCTCAGCCTCCCAAGTAGCTGGGACTATAGGCACCCGCCACAACAATATTTTCTTGTTGTTTTTGTTGCATTTGTCGTTTTGGCTGGCCTGGGCCGGGTTCAAACCTGCTAGCCTTGGTGTACGTGGCTCACCCTTCCCACTGAGCTATGGTCACTGCTGAATGATATTGAAATTCTTTTTTTTTTTTTTTTTTTGAGGCAGAGCCTCAAACTGTCACCCTGGATAGAGTGCTGTGGCATCACACTCACAGCAACCTCCCAATTCCTGGGCTCAAGCGAGTCTCCTGCCTCTGCCTCCCAAGTAGCTGGGACTACAGGCGCCTGCCACAACGCCCGGCCATTTTTTGGTTGCAGCCGTCATTGTTGTTTGGCAGGCTCTGGCTGGATTTGAACCCACCAGCTCAGGTGTACGTGGCTGGTGCCTTAACCCGTTGAGCCGCAGGCTCCAAGCCAATATTGAAATTCTTGATCACTTCTAGGAGTCTTGTGGTTGAGTCTCTGGAGTTCTCTAAGTATAAGAACATATCATAGTGAAAGTTTGACCTCCACTATCCTCATTTGGATGCCCTTTATATCCTTCTCTTGCCTAATCACATCGGCTAGAATTTCCAGAACTATGTTGAATAGTACTCGTGATAATGGACATCCTTGTCTGTCTCTAGTTCTAAGTGAAAAAGCTCTCAGTTTTACTCTGTTCAGTATGATATTAGCTGTGGGTTTGTTGTAGATGGCTTCTATTAGTTTAGGAAATGTGCCACCCTTGCCTATATTTTTAAGTATTCTTGTTAGAAAAGGATGCTGAATTTTGTCGAATGCTTTTTGTGAATCTATTGAGAGGATTATATGGTCTTTGTTTTTCCTTCTTGTGATATGGCGAATTCCGTTTATAGATCTAATTATGTTAAACCTGCCTTTCATCCCTGGGATGAAGCCTACTTGATTGTCATGTATAATTTTTTTTGAACATTCAGGTTTTATTTTATTTTATTTTATTTCTCATTATAAATATTTTAATATAAGTATTTAGGGTACGAAATTGACATTTTATTTTAGTAAATGTAAAAAAAAAATTCATAGATTTGCTTCCATAGATTTGCGTGTGCCCACAAACCTCTCAAACAATTTTCTCCAATATGTTGAAAATCTTCCTTGTTGGAATTCTACTACATGGGTTTTCAGATAAGAAAGAGTTTCTGAATTTGAGAAAATTGTTTCTCTTCTAATCACACCTGTATTATAAAGGATGGTTAGAAATAAAAATATGGTAATGAAATAAGCACTTTGGTAATCCCATTCATGGGGTAAGAAGGGAAATATTTAGTAGATAGCTTTGTGTTTATAAAAAACAATCAAGAAAGTTAATTTCTAACCATATATATATTATAAATTTTTTATTAAATCATAGCTGTGTACATTAGTGCAATCAAGAGTGTATAATTTTTTTAATGTATAGCTGTAATCTATTTGTTAGGATTTTATTGAGTATATTCAATAAAATATTATATATTCATTAGTCTATATTCATTAGTGAAATTGAACTATAGTTTTCCTTTTTAGTTGGGCCTTTCCCTGATTTAGGTATCAGGGTAATGTTTGCTTCATAGAATGTGTTGGGGAAGTTTTCTTCATTCTCATTGTTTTAGAATAGGTTCTGCAGTAGAGGTATAAGCAATTCTTTGAAGGTTTGATAGAATTCTGGTGTGAAGCTATCAAAGATGTTTTTATTGTTTCTTCAGTCTCAGTTCTTCATATTGGTCTGTTCAAGAGATCTATTTCTTCATTTTACCAAAATCATTCTGCTTTTTAAAGGAAGAGAATTCAGACATACCACAAATAGATGAATCTTGAGGGTATTGTGTTAAATGAGATAAAGCCAGAAACAAACAGACAAATGTGGCATGATTCTACTTATGAGATACCCAGAGTAATCAGATTTTCTAGAGATTGGAAGGAGACTATGATTGCCAGGATCTGGGTAAGTTATCATTATCATTTACAGAGTTTCAGTTTTATAACAAGAAGAGTTCTAGAAATAGATCAGAGGTTCTCAACCTGTGGGTTGTGACCCCTTTTTAAACAATGAAAATACACTGGGCATTAGGAAGGTTGAGAACCACTGAAGATGGTGGTAATGGTTGCACAATACCAATGTATATAATTCCACTGAACTGTACAATTAACTATGGTTAAGATGATACATTTTATGAGTATTTTACCACAATGAAAAAATGATTTAAAAATTGATACCCAGGAGGCCATTCTGTTCTGGAGAGTTTGAGGTTCAGGAGAATGGCTGGCAGGCCAAAGAAAGAACAAAGACATGTCCCTGAGCTGATCATTTGGGGAACCATGAGGCAAATGAAAATGCATGGCCACAGTTCTTTGAGAAAAAGATCTGTATACTTCTTTTTGCACCAGCAGGCTGAACCACGAACAAGGTTGTCATTTCATGGCTGTCACCTAACTGGTGACTGGGGGTTGGGTAAGTAAGTTAAAATGCCACAGTGTCTCTTACTGAAATGTAGCAGCCTTTATCAAGCACTATCCTGCCTTTAAAAAAAAAAAAAATTAGATACTGGAATTTCAAAAAAGTTGATTCTGAAAGTTTTTGCCAACTTAATCATTAGTGGAGGAATAGACCCCTCGAATTCCCTGAATCTCCATTTTCAGTGTTATCACTCTCAGATTGCTTTGCATTCTAACTAGTATGGAGAAATATTGAAAGGTTTTAAGCCAGTTAGTTACAGGACAAAAATTTTATTTTTTAAATATTGCTCTCTTTGTTATTTGGAGACTGGATTGTAAAGAGGCAAGAATGGAAAAAAGAACAGCAGGAGACTTATGAAGTAGTCTATGTGAAAGACAATGGTGCATTGGTCTAGGGTAGATTATATTAGTAGTTAAGTTGGAGAAAACAATGGTATATATTTTGGAGATTACTCTCTCTATATGTGCAAAGTGAGATAAATGAAGAACATAATTTAGAACTTGGATGAAAGTACCATTTCCTGGCTTGGCGCCCATAGCTTAATGAGTAGGGTGCCAGCCACATACACTGAGGCTGGCAAGTTCGAGCCTGACCTGGGCCTGCTAAACAACAATGACGACTGGAACAACAACAACAAAAAATAGCCAGGTGAAGTGGTGGGCGCCTGTAGTCCCAGCTACTTGGGAGGCTGAGGCAAGAGAATCACTTAAGCCCAAGAATTTGAGGTTGATGTGAGCTATGACGCCACTGCACTCTACTGAGGGTGACAAAGTGAGACCCTGTCTCAGAAAAAAAAAAATAATAATACCATTTACTGAGGTGGGAAAGATAAGAAAAATAATGAGTTGACAGAAGTGGATATTCAAGTTATATTTTTTTACTTGTTACATTTGAGATGCTTTTGGCATTCAAGTGGCCTTTTCAGGGAGTTGGTTGGATGTAAGAATCTAGAGCTAAACAGAAAGGTCTGAGCTAGAAATAAACAGTAGATTTGTTAGTCATAAACTCATAGAATAGTATAAAGTTATGAGAATAGCTGAGAGGTTTTAGGGAGAGAGTCAAATCAGAAAAAAAAAAATGTCCAAAGAGAGAGACTTGGGGCACAATAATATTTAGAGAAGCAGAGACCAAGGAGCCAGTAAAGAAGAATGAGAAGTTACCGGCGAGGAAGGAGGAAAACCAGGATTATGGTTTCATAGAAACCACGAGAATACAGTTTTTCAAGATAGAGTGGAAAACTGCATCGAATAAAGCTGAGCAACTAGTTGAGAAATACTAGGACAGAGAAATGGCTATCAATTTGGTGAGATGGCAAGGCGGGTTACTGAAGGCATTGTCAAGAGCAATGACTTATTGAAACAGATTGAGGTAATATGGAAGAAGTGGAGACAGTGACTATAGAGAACTTAAGAAATGTTTCTGTGAAGAACAGACAAATGCAGCAAAAGCTTGATGGGAATTTCAGTCATGTAAGTTTTTCTTTTTAATAAACGGGACATCTTAGAACATGTTGATATGCTGATGAGAATGACAGATTGGTGATGGAATGAGAAAGATGGGAGTACAATTGCAAGTGTGAAGTCCTCGAAAAATCAGGGCACTAGAATCAGAAGCACAAATGAAGAGGATGGTCTTAGATCAGAGCAAGGACACTTTATCCTTTATCATGATAATCTAACATTTATTGAGCTCTTACTATATACCAGGCACTATTCAAAATACCTTACATGTATTCAATTAATCCTCACAACAGCCCTGTGAGATTTTTGTTTTTGAGACAAAGTCTCATGTTGCCCTCAGTAGAGTGCTGTGCTGTCACAGCTCACAGCAATCTCAAACTCTTGAGCCTAAGTGATCCTCTTGCCTCAGCCTGCCGAGAAGCTGGGACTACAGGTGCCCACCACAATGCCCACCTATTTTTTTGTTGAGGTTGTTGTTGTTTAGCTGGCCTAGGCTGGGTTCAAACTGGCAAGACTGGGTATGTATGCGGCCAGCACCCTTCCCACTGAGCTATGGGCACCACCCAGATAGATACTACTATTATTCTCATTTAAAAAATGAGAAAAGTAAGGCACAGTGAGTTTAAATAATATACTCAGGGTCCCACAGCCAGGATTGGTCACATAGCTAGTAAATGGTAAAGCCAGGATATGGTAGAGCCGTACAGTGGGAATATGGCATTAGATCCCATGCCTTTAACCATTAGGTTATTCAGTAAGTGGAGGAGGCTAGAGTATAGGCACAAATGTAAATAGATAGTAGATTTGTTTCAAAAAGATAAGTGTCTCAGTACATGCTATGATAACAAAATACCATAGACTGATTGACTTATAAACAATAGAAATTATAAACCATGTACAGCCTTACAGTTCAGATGCTGTACATATGAGATTAGTGTACCCTTGTGATCAGGTTCTTATGAGGGCCTCTTCCAGATTGCAGACTGCTGAATTCTCCCTATTATCCTCACATGGCAGAAAGAGAGTGAGAGCTTTCTGGGGTTTCTTTTATAAGGCCACTAATCCATTCATGAGGACTCCACCCTCCTGACCTAATTATCCCCCAAAGGTCACAATTCTTCATACCATCACATTGGGGTTTAGGATTTTAACATATGAATCTGGGGGAGAAACATTACTCCATAACAATGAAGAAGTTCTCATCTAATTGCCAATGTGAAATTTAATTCTATGATTGTACTGTAATTTTTAACTACTAAGTCTTTTATTGATAAACTTTAAAGTTGTTTCCAGGTTTTTGCTATTATAATGCTACAATAAATAATCATGTACATATAGCTTTGAGCATAAATAAATACTTCTATGAAACAAATTTCTAAAAGTAGATTTTCTAGATTTACCATTTTAATTTTTAATAGATATTGCCAAATTTTCCTCCTCAAAGGTAATATTTATACTCCTATCTAAACTGTACATGAGTGTCTACTTTCCCTACTCTTGGCAACATTTATCAATCTTTACAATATTTGACATTCTCACAGGTTAAAAAAACAATACCTCAATATCTAGTGCCCAGATCTTGGTTGCTAAAAACCATTTTTCCACTAGAAGGAAGTAGGGATCCACGTAGAAACAGTTAATTACAATGCTGGGGCAGGAAAAATATAAGATGAAACTGGAATAGCTTGCAGTGCTTGAAAATAAGGAAGTGGGCAAAAAACATGTCAAAAGGACAGAGAGGTCAACCTAAAGGAACTCTCAACAGGCAAGGGTAGAACATTTAAGCAACAAAATAACGATGACGTTAGGTTATAAGCCACGGAATAAAGTAAACATCCATGAGTCCATGCTAATACCAATACATAAGTAAATTAGTCAGAGATTAAACCTCTCTGCTACAGAATAATTTCAATTAATATACAAAGAATAAAATAAACAGAAAACCACTCCTGTGGTCTGAATATGTCACCCAAAACTCATATGTTGCAACTTAATCATCAATGTCATAGTGTTAAGGGGTGTGGCCTTTAGAAGGTAATTAAGCCATGAGGGTGTAGACCTTGTGACTGGGATTAATGACCTTATAAAGGTCATTACCTCCTCCCTTTTGTCCGTCTGTCTCTTCCGCCATTTAAGAAGATAGTGTTCTTCCTTTACAGAAAATACAGCAACAAGGTGCCATTTTGGAAGCAGACAGCAGCCTTCACTAGATACCTTCACTTGATCTTGGACTTCCTTGCCTCTAGAATTGTGAGAAATAAATGTTCTTTTTTTTTCTCTGTTAGTATTTTCCCCACAATATATTCAGGGGGTAGGAGTGCAGTTTTGTTACATGGATATTTTGAATAGCAGTGAGGTCTGAGCTTTTAGGGTGGCCATCACTGGAATAGTGTACATTGTACTCAATAATTTTGCATCCCTCATCCCCTTCCACTTTGGGAGTGTTCGCTGTCTGTTATTCCACTTTATATGCTCATGCATACCCACACTTTAGCTCCCACTTGTAAGTGAGAACATGTGGTAAATCTCTGTTCTTCGTAAAGTGTCCAGTCTCAGTTTCTTTTGGTTATAACAGACTGAGACAATCACTGTTAGGTAAACACTATAGAAATAATTATTGCTATCAAGAATCATTAATAAATACTAAAAGTAGTATGCAAAATCATGATGAGAAACAGGATATCTGAATGGTCTCAAGTATCTTCCAGAAGCTATTTAGTCATTACAAAGAGGCATATCGTAACTTTACAGTAAAGAAACCCAGCAAATACCATCTTCACCAAGTGATCAAGGTTAACATCACCAGTATTATCAATCCAAGTATCTCTTGACATAATGCACAAAAAAGGGCTCAAGATTAGTTTTCTGGTACATATTTTTACCAAAAATACAAACCTCCAATTTAATCATGAGAATATATAAGACAAACCCCACATAAGAACATTCCACAAATGACAAGTACTCCTCAAAATTGGCACATTAATCATAAAGACTGGGAATTGTCACAAATAGGAACAGAATAAGAAGACAGATAACAAAATGCAACATGGGATCTTGGATTTGATACTGGATTAGAAAGGGACACTAGCAGGACAACTGGCAAAATTCAAAAAAGTCTAATGTAATCAATAGTGTTGTATCAATAGTAGGTTCCTTTGAGAATTGTACTACAGTTAAATTGGACACTAACATTAGGAGAAGGTGAGTAAAGGATGTATGGTAACTCTAATACTATTGTTGCAACTTTTCTATAAATCTAAAAGGCTTTTAAAAAAAGAAGCACATTGCTAATTTGTATTACTATTCTGATCATGTGTGTTATTGGTCATTTAAATTTTCTATAAAATTTCTTTTCCCCACTTTTTAATTGTATTGTTGACTTTTGTACTCTAAAAAGGTTACATACATTGTATGTTATGCAATTAGCTCCTTGTATGTGGTAAATGTATGTTCCAGTTTGCTTTGACTTTTTTTAAATGTTGGGTTTATGTGTGTATGGTGTCCACAGATGATTTCTGCTGATCTGTGGGCAGAAAATAAGGAATTATAATAAAAAAATAAAATGGCAATTAAAAGAAAAACTAAAAAAAAAAAAAAGAAAATAAGGAACAGTGGTAAAATGGCTTTAAATTTCCAGCGGTAATCAAAAGACAACAGAATAGCAACACTGCATAATGGAAATGACTGTCTCTCCAAGTTTTTTTTTTTCTCCATTAAAATTATATTTATTAAAAAACTTATATACAGTAAAATTCATCCTTTTTTGGTATATAATTCTACGTGTTTTAACAAATGCAGACATTCATATAACTATGATAAAGATACATAAAAATTCCATTATGAAAACAAACTACTTTTGCTGCCACTTCGTAGTCAAGGCATACCCCACTTTAACCCCTGATGTCCACTCGCTTTTCTCCTCCATCCCTATTGTTTTGCTTTTCCAGAAAATCATATAAATGGAATCAAACAGTAAATAGCCTTTTGAGTTTGGCTTCTTCTACTTAGCACAATGCATTTAAGATGCATCCAGGTTGTTGTATGTATGTTTTATTAGTTTTTATTGCTGAGTAGGATTCCATTGTATGGATATACTGCAGTTTCTTTACGCACCAGCTGAAGGATACACTCCATTTTATGTTCTTCTATTGTTAATACTCTGTACGTCTAGTAAAGGGCAGAGTTGAGATTTTCCACCTAACAGGAAGCAGTTTCTTCCAAAAAGTCTGGCTTAGAAGTATTTCCCTGGGTAACAGGTGTAAGAGGCTATATCAAGATTATTTACTTCTTGTCCCTTAAACTATATTTAAAATTGAAGAGTTAATCCTAAGTGAGTAGTATACCAAAAGAACAAGAGTTTGTCCTGAGTATAGCAGATGATATCCCCAGAGTAGAACTGACATATATTCTGGAAACTATGCCATTGGCACAATGCTTTAAAAAATTTTAATTTAAAAAATACTGAAAACAGTAAAAATCACCCCCAATAACAGCACTTTAAAAATTTTACAAAGTGAGAGTATTCAGCATACTTTTTTTTGCTGCTCAGAGGAGTATAGGAGGAGGCCCAGGATCAGGTTTGAACCCACCATCTCCGGTATATGGGGCCAGAGTCCTACTCTTTTGAGCCACAAGCGCCAGCTGGTTCAGCATACTTAAACTCACTACCAAAGGGTCTACAATTTGGTATGTATATTTCCTTTTTCCTAAATTTACTTAGAAATACCTACAAATACATATAGCACACATATATGAATGTTTTTGATTGAAAATGTATTCATATTATACATATTTCTGCATCTTTTTAAAACTTAATATAAAATCTTAGACATTGAGTACAAGTCATAATATATTCATAGATATACTCTACTATTTTAATGGCTGCATAGTATTCTGGTATGTGGACATGCCATAGGTTATTTACCCATTTTCCTACTAGTGGATATTTGGGTTATATCTAACTTTCTACTTTTGTGATAGTTTTATTGAGATAAAATTCATATACCATATTTTAATCATTTAAAGTATACCATTTATGGTTTTAGTGTATTTGGAGTTGTGAAATCATCACCATGTTAGAATATTTTCATCAACCTCTAAATAAAACTCCTTATACTTTGGCGAGCATATTTTTTCTTTCTTTTACTTTTTCTTTTTTCTTTTTTTTTAGACAGAGTCTCACTCTGTTGCCTGGGTTAGTAGCTGGCACTACAGGTGTATGCCACCATGCCTGACTTTTTCTTTTTTTAAGCAAAGATGGATGGGTCTTGCTTTTGCTTAGGCTGGTCTCCAATTCCTAGCTTCAAGTAATCTTCTTGACTCAGCCTCCCAGAGGGCTAGATTGTAGACATCAAACAGAGGTCCAGCCACACTGAGCATATTCAAAGCGTTCTTCATATTGTAGTATGTCAGTAGTGTTCACTGCTCTTCTACTTTTTGGAAGAGTTTGGGAAGAATTTCTACTAATTTTTCTTTAAAGGTTCAGCAGAATTCACCTAAGAAGCCATTTGAGCCTGGCTTTTCCTTTGTGTGTATTTTTTTTGTTTTTAAGGCCGGTGCTGGGTTTGAACCCACTGCCTCCGGTATATGGGGCCGGTGCCCTACTCCTTTGAGTTACAGGCTCCACCTTGTATTTTTTAAAATTACTAATTTAACCTACTTATTTGTTACAGGTTTATTCAAATTTTCTATTTCTTTTCAAGTTGGTTTTGGTAGTATCTTTCTAGCAATTTGTCCATTTTATCTAGGTTATTTAATTTACTGTCATACAATTGTTCATAATACGCCTTCATAATCCTTTTTCTATCAACAAGGTAAGTAGTAATGTTCTCTCCTTCGTTTCTGATTGTATGTGTGAGTAATGTGAATCTCCTGTTTTTCTGATCTCACAAAAGGTTTTTCAGTTTTGTTAATCTTTTTATAGAATATAACCAACTTTTGGGTTCATTGATTTTTCTCTATAATTTTCTATTGTCTATTTCATTTATTTCTCATTTGTCATTTTATTTCCTTCTTTCTGCTTGCTATAGGTGTTGTTTGTCCTTGTTTTGCAGGCTTTTAAGGTGTAAAGTAAGATTATTGTTATGATCTTTCCTTTTTTTTAGTACAGTCATTTACACCTATAAATTTCCCTGTAAGCATTGCTTTAGATGCAACCCATAAGTTTTGGTATGTTGTGTCTTCACTTTCATTCGTATCAAAGGATTTTCTAATTCCCTTTGATTTTTTCTTTGACCCATTGGTTATTTAAAAGTTTACCTAATTTCCATTTATTTGTGAATTTCTCAACTTTTTGTTATTGATTTATAACTTTATTCCATGTGATCAGAGAACATGCTTTGCATGATTTTAATCCACTTATATTTATTAAGGCTTATTTTATGGTTTAGCTTATGGTCTATCCTAAAGATGCTTCATATTCACTTGAGAAGAATATATATAGTATTTTGGTATTACTGGGTAGAATTTTCTATAGATGTCTTTTAGGCCAATTTGGTTTATAGTATAGTTTGAGCCCTCTATTTGCTTATTTATCTTCCATTTGTTTTATTATTGGAAATGGGATATTGAATATTCCAACTTTTTTTACTGACTTGTGTATTTCTCCTTTCCTTGATATCTGTGTTTATTTCCCCTTTCCTTGATATCTGTATTTGTATATCTTTGTTATAAGCTGTATACTTGTTTATAACTGTTATATATTCCCTATTGATTGTTTCATCATCATAAGCTGTTACTCTTTATCTCTACTTTATTTTTAACTTTAAAAACTTTTTTGTCTGATATTAGAATAACCACTTAAGCTTTCTTATGGGTGCTATTTACATCATATTATTTGTTTTGGATCCTTTTATCTTCAATATCTTTGTGTCTTCTACACTAAAGTTTGTCTCCAATAAACAGCATAAACTTAAATCTTATTTTTTTTTCTACTGGCCATTCTCTGCCTTCTGATTGAATTGTTTAATCCATTCACCTTTATTGTTATTATTGACATGAGAAAATTTATGACTGCCATTTTACTGTTTGTTTTCTATTAGCTGAAAATGTTTTTGTTTATTTCTCCAGTTCTCCTGTTTTCTTGTGCACTGAGTATTTTCTAATGTGAAATTTAAATTTCTTTAAGCATATTTTTATTTTTTAAAGTTGTTTCTTTAGTGGTTGCTCTAGGGCTTACCATATACACTTTAATTAAATAGGCTTCAGAGATATACTACCTTGAATCCAGTGATATAGAAAAATTTTATTCCTATATAAACTCATTTCTCCTGTCCCCCATTTGAGGTATCATTATACATATTATTTCTACATATGTTATAACATTTGTTATAACCAACATATATTATTACACTTATTATTTAATATAATTTTGTGTACTTAAAAGAAGCTGAGAAAAGAAAGAAGAGCAAGTATATATTTCCTGTTTGTTAGTCACTTCATTTGTTCCTATGGATCTGAGTTACTAACTAGAGTCACTTCTTTTGTATAATACAGCTTTGCTTCCATCCACTTCCTTTATCCTGACAAATATGTTACATTTTATATGTTGTAGGCCAAACAATGTGACTATATACATACTGTTTTATGCAACTGTTTTTTAAATTAAGAAAGAGAAATGCAGCTCAGTGCCTGTAGCACAGTGATTAGGGGGCCAGCCACATACCCCGAGGCTGGCAGGTTCGGACCCAGCCCAGGCCTGCTAAACAATGACAACAACAACAACAACAACAAAGAGCTAGGCGTTGTGGTGGGCACCTGTAGTCTCAACTACTTGGGAAGCTGAGGCAAGAAAATCGCTTAAGTCCAAGAGTTTGTTTTGAGGTTGCTGTCAGCTGTGACACCATAGCACTCTACTGAGGGCAACATAGTGAGACTGTCTCAAAAAAAAAAAAAAAAAAAAAAGAGAAATGCATAGATTGTCTTTGATAATTATCTTTGCCTGTGTTCTTTTTTTGTATGTGTGTAGATTCAAATTATTGCCTTAGGTCACTTATTTTCAGCCTGAATAACTTCTTTCAGTAGTTCTTGTAAGTCAGGTCTGCCAGCAACACATTCTCTTAGTTTTTGAATGATTTATTTCCCCTTCATTTTTGAAAAAATAGTTTTATTGTATATGATTCTTGGTTGATAGTTATTTTCTTTTAACACTTAGAATATGTTCTCCTACTGTCACCATCACTGTTTGTGACGAGAAGTCAGCCGTAAATCACAATGGGGTTCCTTGGTAAGAGAGTTCATTTTCTCATATTGCTGTTAAGATTTTCTTTTTGTGTTTGGGTTTTGGCATTATTCTATGTCTGCTTATGGATTTCTTTTTGTTTATACTACCTGAGATTTGCTGACCTTCTGAGATGTATAGGATTCTTATCAAATTTGGTGTTTATAGCCATTATTTCTTGGAATATTTTAATGCTCATTTCCTTTGTCTTCTCTTTCTGGCACTTCCATTATACATAATGTTGGTGTACTTAATGAAATCTCAGAGGTCCTATACTCTGTTCAATTTTATTATTTTTTCTTTCTGTTCCTCAGCCTGAATAATATCATCTCAGTTAATCCTCACAACCCAATGAGGTAAGTAGCATTATTATTCCCATATTATAGATGAGAACACTGAAGCTAAGATTAAGTGAATTGCCAAGGTCATGGAGTGTTCTATGTGTCTGTGAGGTTCAAATATAGGTCTAACTCCAAAGTTTATACCTTTCCTTTATAATATGTTGTTTTTTTATTCCCCAGCAACCTAAACAAATAAGTGAGAAATTTGGGACTGGCTTCCTCTCTGCTAGAGAATTATTTCTTCACACTTATTTTTGATATTCTTTGTTAGTATGTTCCTCTTGTAAAATTCATATGTGTATCATTTAACATATATTAGACACTTATTCAATGTTTATTGCTTTTAATTCAATGACTACTCAATAGTAGCTGGTTTAAATGGCATGTGAACATCAATATTTTGATCCAAAATATTTCATTAGGAAAATATATAGTTTTTTGAAGATTCTGATAACTTGGGGAAGCATTCATTGAATATGTTGACTGACTTATGAAACTACTTACTATTATTGCTGATAATTCTGACTTAATAGCATTTTTGATGCTTTGGCTTGTGTCCTGCTTTTTTATTTACTTGGTGGATAAAATTAGGGACAAGTGGGCTCTAATGATTAAATATTTCAACATTCATTTATGTTTTATGTTCTGTATATAGGAGACAGTCTTGGAGAGAATGTTATTCCTAGGAACAAATATTGAAGACCCCAGAAAAATTACAAAGATTTTGAAAAATCCACAGAAACAATTTTTTTATAATTTGTCCTGAGAAAATAATAATTTTGTATGCTACCCTTTATTTTTGATATATTATCTGACCTATATGATCTTTGATTACAGAAATTGTCTTCTACCAATTCTCTCAAAAGGCTGAAAAGGACTGTACCAATTACTTTTTTCTTTTTCAGTAGTTTCTCCCCTTCAACTTCAAATAAATTGCTATCTGGATATAAATCCTAGATTCAAGATTCTGATGCAAAAAAGACAATCTAGGACCCAGAATCTATATATATTTTAGCTACCACTGATTTCTTTAGAGCTATCTGTAGCACATTGTATGAAAGAAGCATCTTGGAGATCTGACCGGTGCTTTTTTCTCTTTCCAAACTCTATCACCAATATTTTTCCATGTAGTTTATATCCATTTACTAGATGCAAGGCTTGACATGCCATCGCTGTATCTAAAAGAGAAGGAAAATATATTGATTTACATAGAACTTAATAATTAAATTCTGTTCCAACTCTAGTTTAGGTTATTTTGCCTTGGAGTTAAACTTAAGTTATAAAGCCATAAGGTTATTTGATTCTATAATAGCTTCTATAATCTCTAATTTGTATAATTTAATAATATTAAACTAATGCTAATATAATGACAATAAAAATTCAAAATGGATATTTGAGGGTGGCTCCTAATTTAAAGACATAGGTAAACAAACAAGGATACAGGCAGCACGCTAAAGAAGTATAAGCTGTCACTATTGTACTTGAGCCTCAGCATGCTAAAGAAGTCTGTTACTAATTACATATGAGCCTCTATCTTAGATAACAGATTATATATATTGTGAGAACCAGATCATTTTCAAAATTTTTGCATGATAATGAAGTAAGTTATTTTATTATGGATACTTTGTTACTTTTTTCTTTCAGTGGGAGAGTGGTTCTGGAAGTCTTTATTGTGATAAATGAGCTTAAGAACACTTGTAGGCATACAAAAGCTTGAGGTGTGACAATATATAGCGTACAGCAGGTATATTTATGGGTCTCAGTGCCTGGATGTGGGAAATTAGGAGAAGGTGGATTATGGTAAGGATTGTGAGGAATCATAAGCAGACAATGTCTGCAGACTGAACCAGTTTTTATTTTGTATGTACATATGTACTACAAATTTTCAAAAGTGTATAGTTGCTATTATGACTAGTAAAATAGCCTCACATATAAAAGTACTTAGCTTATAAAGTTTTATTATGTATTTTTTCAATTAATGGGTCATATCATATGGAGGGGGTCTATGAAATATTTTTTAAATTTAAAAGGATTCTAGTATTTGAAAAGACTGAAAACCACTGGTATAGAGGATTTACAAACCTTCAATCAGATAGGAAAGATGATTCATGATTGTATGAAAACAATGGAAGGGAGTTAGACAGTACTAATGTGTAAAATCAATAGCCTACACATTGATTAGTAGACTATTTAGAAATGAAAATAGTTTGGGTACAATGAGAGTTACAGATCCTACCCAGCCTCTCTCCTGGAAAGAGATTATCTTGCCTATCATAGAAACTGAAATTCCTATATTATTCTTCTCTTTGGCTTAGAACATTGAAGCCACGCACTAACATATAAACAATATTTAGAAGAATGTACTAACTATGAATTAGTAATGAATTAGTATATTAGCTTATACTCACTTCGTTCTAAAGGGATAGGGCATAAGGGAAGCATGTGTGTTTCAATCAGAATACTAATATAGTAATTAATGAATAATCTAATTATAATCTAAACTAGAAATACTATCATCAACAAAGGGAAAGATTTTGGTAGGAGAAGAAGGAAGTACTAGGACTGAAGAAAACTGAGGACACTGTGGTAAGGTGGTGATGCACTGTCAATCGGTGAAAAAAAGAACAGAAAGGGAGATAAAGTAACACTAAAAACCTATTTTTCCTTACTTCCTTTCTTCTCAATGTACTGTGGGAAAATCAAAGCACTATATCTAAATTAGACAGGTTATGGGTAGTCTCTAGTGAACGAAGGCTACAACTGAGTAATTAGCTACATGAAGCTACTTACTGGGAAAGGTGATGAAAGCCTGCCCCCTCATTCGTCCAGTCATCATTTGGAATTGAATTGGAGGTCCTTTCTTTTCCTGGAACCGAGCGAACAATGAGACAAGATCTCTTTCAGTCACGCGAGGACTAAGGTTCTTTAAGTATAACACCTAAAACAAATTAAAGAGCAACAGAAATATCAAATAAGAAAGGAAAGGCAACTTTTTCATTCTGGTTAGAATTAGTTTATTTCAGATCAAAACGGTAGATTGGACATACTGATTTAATTTTTCTCTGTCCAGAAAACATACTAAAACTATGGGAACTTACCAAAAACAAACAAGGAAAGGAGGCAATAGCAATAATACTCTGGAAGCTGCAAAATGACTGGCTGAGTAAGAACCAACTCAGCTCACATAAGAAAATAAAAAAAAAAAGCTAAAATTAAGAAAAAGCAGTGGAGAAAGCCAAGAACCTATCCAATCTCCATTTAAGAATCCTCAAATAGTTTAGGCCATTAAAGCATCAGGTATCTGTGGAAATGAGGGATGCGGTTAAAATAAGGTGGGTAGGTTGAAGGTTATTTAAAAACCTAATTTGATTTTTAAATACCTTCCTCCACAATATGCTTCTAGGTAAAGGCAACTCACCAATCCTGGTAAAATACTGGAGGCTCATAATCAAAAGATAGAAAATTCTATACATAGTTGAAGATATATGAATTGAATACTTGTTGTGATGTGAAGACTTTTTCTGTACACAAGGAGACTAAGAGAAAGAATGCATGCTAAATGCTGAGGTCCTTCCAACATTTTTTATCACTTGGCTCCTAGAATGTTCTTATTCTCCCAAGAGAGTTTGGAACAGTTTTCCTTGGGGACACTAATAGCTCTAAGGAAAGATGTAAAAATGCTTATGGGATTGGGAATTCCTCCAATAAATGCCCCAGACAAACCACCTTAAAGTGAAGTTCAAAACGAACAAGGGCCACACATGTACTCAGAGCCTCCAATCAGCTTTTTAGTCATTACCCAATACAGTTGAGGATGGACTATCAGGCACTTGAGGAAAGCCTATACTATGAAAGTCCAGGAACAGAACAAACAAAAAGAAAGCAAATGAGAGAAAACAAAGACAATGGAGGGCAAAAAAAAAAAAAAAAAAACCCTTCAATAAACCATAACTAATATTCTCAAAGTAGTAGGAGAAAATGTTCTATTTATTAGGAATGGGATGCTACAAAAATCCAAGAGAATGTAAAAGAGCTCTTATATGTGATTGAATTTAAGTTGTCATCAGTTTAAAACAGATTTTTTTTTTAAATTTATTGTGGGGATTCACTGAGGTACAAGAAACCAGGTTACACTGATTGCATTTGTTAGGTAAAGACTCTCGTACAATCCTGTCTTGCCCCCAGAAGGTGTGGCACACACCAACACCCCAGCCTCTCACTCCTTCCCTCTCTCTGCTCTTCCTTTCCCCCCTCCTTCTTTCTATCTCTGCTCCCCCTTTCCCCACCTCTACCTAGATAGTCTTCATATCAAAATTGAATACATAGGATTCATTCTTCTCCATTATTATGATGCTTTACTAAGAATAATGGGTTCCACTTCCATCCAGGTTAATACAAGGGATGTAAAGTCTCCATCTTTTTAAATGGCTGAATAGTATTCCATAGTGTACATATACCACAGCTTGTTAATCCATTCCTGGGCTGGTGGGCATTTAGGCTGTTTCCACATTTTGGCAATTGTAAAGTGAGCTGCAATAAATAGTCTAGTGCAAGTGTCCTCATGATAAAAGGATTTTTTTTCTTCTGGGTAGATGCCCAGTAATGGGATTGCAGGATCAAATGGGAGGTCTAGCTTGAGTTCTTTGAAGATTCTCCATACTTCCTTCCAAAAAGGTTGTATTAGTTTGCATTCCAACCAGCAATGTAAAAGTGTTCCCTTCTCTCCTCATCTATGCCAGCATCTGCAGTTTTGAGATTTTGTGTTGTGGGCCATTCTCACTAGGGTTAGATGGTATCTCAGGGTGGTTTTGATTTGCATTTCTCTAATAATTATGGATGATGAGCATTTTTTCCATATGTTTGTTAGCCATTTGTCTGTCTTCTTTAGAGAAGGTTCTATTCATGTCTCTCACCCATTGATATATGGGATAGTTGGCTTTTTTCATGTGGATTAATTTGAGTTCTCTATAGATCCTAGTTATTAAGTTTTTTGTCAGATTCAAAATATGCAAATATCCTTTATTGCAGGATATTGTGTAGGTTGTCCATTTGCTTTGGTTGTTGTCTTCTTAGCTGTACAGAAGCTTTTTAATTAAGTCTCATTTGTTTATTTTTGTTATTGCAATTGCCATGGCAGTCTTCTTCGTGAAGTCTTTCCCCAGACTGATGTCTTCCTGTGTTTTTCCTATACTTTCTTTGAGGATTTTTATTGTTTCATGCCTTAAATTTAAGTCCTTTATGCATCTTGAATCAATTTTTGTGAGTGGAGAAAGGTGTGGGTGCAGTTTCAGTCTTTTACATGTGGATATCCAGTTCTCCCAGCACCATTTATTGAATAACGAGTCTTTCCTCCAAGGTAAATTCTTGTTTGGTTTATCAAAGATTAGGTGGTTGTAAGATGTTAGTTTCATTTTCCCTGTTTTCTATTCAATTCCAAATGTCTATATCTCTATTTTTGTGCAAGTACCATGCTGTCTTGACCACTATGGCTTTGTAATACAGCCTAAAATCTGGTATGGTGATACCCTTAGCTTTATTTTTACTACTAAGAACTGCCTTAGCTATATGGATTGTTTTCTGGTTCCATACATAATGCAGAATCATTTTTTCCAAATCTTGAAAGTATGATGTTGGTATCTTAATAGGAATGGCATTGAATAAGTAGATTGCTTTGGTAAGTATAGACATTTTAACAATGTTGATTCTTCCCAGCCATGAGCATGCTCATCCATTTGTTAATATCCTCTGCTATTTCCCTTCTTAGGACTTCATAATTTTCTTTATAGAGGTTCTTCACCTCCTTTGTTAGGTATATTCCTAGGTATTTCGTTTTCCTTGAAGCTATGGTGAAGGGAGTTGTGTCCCTTAATTAGTCTCTCATATTGACTGTTATTGGCGTATACAAAGGCTACTGACTCGTGGACATTGATTTTATATCCTGAGACATTACTGTATTATTTAACCATTTCCAGGAGTCTTACAGTTGAGTCTTTGGGGTTCTCTAAGTACAAGATCATATCGTTAGCAAAGAGGGAGAGTTTGACCACCTCTCCTCCCATTTGGATGCCCTTTATTTCCTTGTCTTACCTAATTGTATTGGCTAGAACTTCCAGCAGTATGTTGAACAGCAATGGTGGCAGAGGACAACCATGTCTGGTTCCAGTTCTAAAAGGAAAAGCTTTCAGTTTTACTCCATTTAGTAAAATATTAGCTGTGGGTTTGTCATAGATAGCTTCCAGAAGTTTAAGAGGAATGTTAAAGTCTCCTGTTATTATGGTATTAGAGGATATCATATTGCTCAGACTGAGTAAGGTCTGTTTCAAGAACCTGGGTGCATTTAAATTGGGTGCATAAATATTTAGAATTGAAATGTCTTCTTGTATTTTTCCCTTGATCAATATAAAATGACCATGTTTGTCTTTTTTTACTTTATTGCTTTAAATCTACATGTATCTGAAAATAAGATTGCAACTCCTCTTTCTTCTGAATTCCATTTGCCTGAAAAATTGTATTCCAACCCTTAACTCAAAGAGTTTTGTCTTTTGAAGCTAGGTGTGTTTCCTGCAGACAGCAAATGGATGGCTTGTGTTTTTTCATCTAGTCAGCCAACTCTATGCCTCTTCAGTGGGTAATCAAGCCATTAACATTTATTGAGATAATTGATAAGTATGGTAGTGTCCTATTCATTTTATTTTGTGAGTTTATTGCTTAGTTTTATCTTTTGCATCAGTGTGGAAGTTAGATTCTGTCCTTTAATTTCTGAGTGCTTACTTTGCTGTTGATCCATTGTGATGGTCAGTGTGTAGAACAGGTTGAAGTATTTCCTATAGAGCTGGTCTTGTTATGGCAAATTTCCTCAAAGTTTATATATCAGTAAATGATTTGATTTCTCTGTCAATTTTAAAGCTTAGCTTAACAGGATATAGAATTCTTGGTTAGAAATTGTTCTGTTTCAGTAGATTAAAGGTAGATGAACACTGTCTTCTTGCTTGGAAAGTTACATTAGAGAAGTCTGCAGTCACCCTCATGGATTTGCCCCTGTAGGTCAACTGGCGCTTACTCCTGGCAGCTTGAAGACTCTTTTATTTTGTCTTGTCTTTGGACAGGATCATCACAATGTGTCTTGGAGAAGCTTGGTTAGACTTGAGGCGATCTGGGGTTGGATTTCCCTCTAAAAGGAGTGTGTGATCTTTGGTAATATTTGGGAAATTTTCATTTATAATATTTTCTAGTATGGCTTCCATTCCCCTGGGGCATTCTTCTTCCCCTTCTGGGATACCTATAACTCGTGTGCTTGAACACTTAGTGTAGTCCCATAATTCTGTCAGTGAACATTCTGCTTTCTCTCTCTTGTTTTCTGCCTCTTTAACTGAGTTATCTCAAGAGCTTTGTCCTCTATCTCTGAAATTCTTTCTTCTGCATGGTCTAATCTGTTGTTGATACTTTCTATTGCATCTTTAAGTTCCCTAATTGACTGTTTCAGTTCCTTCAGCTCTGCTATATACTTTCTATATTCTTCATCTCATTCAATTCTTATTTGATTCTGTTTTTGCATTTCCTTTTGGTTATTTTCCCCTTGATCATCAGTTTCCTTAATTATTTTCATCATCTGTATTCTAAATTCCCTTTATTTCATTTCTAACATTTCTTTATAGGTGGAATCCTCTGCAGTAGCTACTTCACAGTCACTTGGGGTGTTTGCTCTGGACTGGTTTTTCATGATGCCAGGAGTTTTCTTCTGATTCTTCCTCATGAGGGGTTTCTTTTATCTGTTTCTTTACCCTAATTTTCCTTTCACTTCCTCTTGATCTTTAAATTGCCATGCCTCTGGACTAGGGTTTCGATGAGTCCTTTTGCTACAGGACCAGAAGGATGAGAAGATTGAAGAGCAAGAAGGGATAAAAGAAAGAAGAAAAATGAATGAAAAAAGAGAAAGGAGAGGGGGTGGGTAAAAGGGAATATTAACAAAAAGAAGAGAGGCACAGAAAGAGGGAGATAGGAGCAATATAGGTGTATAGTAGGGTACTTTGACCCAGCTTGAAAAACCCCCAACCTCTGGGGGTGCTGGGTTGGGTGGTTCCTTTGAGGTCAGCAGCTATTTGTAGCCTGTTTGGACACAGTACCCCACCTCCACTAAGTAAAGAGGAAAGGCAAAAATGCTATAAAGCAATCAAAACCAGCAAAGAAAAAACTTTGCAGGATAAAATTGGGAGAAAACCCAAATAATAGGGGTAGAAACACTAGTAAAAATAAAGTTCTAATTGTTGAAAAGGGAAACAATGTGAAACTGTATTTAAACTAGAAAAAAGAAGAAATAAAAGAAAAAGAAAAACAAAAGAAAAGAAAAATCTATAGGGAAAATGTTGAAATTAAAAAAAAAAAACCCACAAAACGAAAACAAAAAGCAAAAAACAAATCCAAAATCAAAGCAGTATATATATCTTGCTGGATATTGTCTGGGCAAGAGAAGATCTTCTTGGGTATGAAATGTTAATCACAGTGCTGGTACAGCTGTACAAGATGGAGACTGGAGGCCTCTGCTGATTTCTCAAACCTCACATGGTGGAGAGCCTAAATCTCTCCTCAGCCCGCTTAAAAGGCACTTTGAACTGCTAACCTTGGCTAAGCAGAAGCTTTCCCAGAAAAGCACTTGTTGCTGGGATCACTCCTGAAGTGGTTATCCACTTACCCAGAGTGCCAAAACCAGTCTCACTCTATGCCCCTGAGGGCTAAGGCTGTAAGGAGTCTCAGTCCCCGCCTTTAGGCTACTCAGTCGCTAGACTACTTGTTCTCGCTAGAACAAGCTCTGTGACCCTGAGGGTGGAGCTCGCTGGACAGTTCTCCCACAATGGCTCCACGTGCCCCACAGCTGAACACTATTAGTTCTGTCTGGCTTAGCAGCTCAGTCTGGGGCCCTAGACAACACTTAAAGTCCTCTGTACTCTTGCCCAAGTTTTCCCAGGGTAGTTCAACTGAGTGCCAAAAAAACCCCCCAAAAACCAAAACAACTCACAGGTAAGGCCTTTCCAGTCTGCAATCTTATTGCCGCTGTACTTACAGCTGCCGGCGAGATTAGACCGAATGAACACACACAAACACTTGCTGGTTCTCTACTGCTTTTGTCCTCATCATGGGGTCCAGAAGTCTCATGCTCACTTCCTATGTCCCCAAAGCGATGTTTCTGGGCAGATCCCACCAGCCAATGATGCCTGGAGTCTTCTCTCCCCAGACTTACCATGCCCATTTGCAAGGAAACTGTTACTCAACTGCCATCTTGCTCCTCCCTCCCAT
This sequence comes from Arctocebus calabarensis, assembly GCA_963573935.1. Classification (NCBI taxonomy): domain Eukaryota; kingdom Metazoa; phylum Chordata; class Mammalia; order Primates; family Lorisidae; genus Arctocebus; species Arctocebus calabarensis. The sequence goes on from CAUYON010027603.1 coordinate 35,719, forward strand.
CTAGTTTTTTTTTTTTTTTCTATTTTTAGTAGTAACAGGTTCTCACTCTTGCTCTGACTGGTCTCAAACTCCTGACCTCAGGCCATTCACCTGCCTCGGCTTCCCAGAGTGCTAGGATTACCAAATCAGATTGTTTTAACTATAAGATATTTTATGTATGCCCTGTGGTAGGTAGCCACAAAGAAAATACCTATAGAAGACATGCAGAGAAAATTGAGAGAGAAATCAGGGCATGTCACTACAAAATCATAATAAACCCTAGAAAGCAAGACAGCTAAGAGCGAAGGAGAGATAAAAAAGAGGTACACAACAGAAAACAAGTAACAAATGCCAATAAGAAGTCCTTTGCTATCAATAATTACCTATAAGATAAATAGATTGAGCACTCTAAAAGACATAGAGGGGCTGACTGGATAAAATAGTCAAGACCCAACTATGTATTATCTAAAAGAGACTCACTTTAGATTTAAGAACACATATAAACTGAAAGTGAAAAGATGGAAACAGATATTCCATGCAAATGGTAACCAAAAGTGAGCAGGGGTAGCCATGCTTACATCAGACAAAATAGACTTTAAGTAAAACAATCAAACAAAAAACAGTTACAAGAGACAAAGGAGGAAATTATGGTCAATTCACCAGGAAGACATAAGAATTATAAATATATCACCTAACATCAGAGCACCTAAATATATGAAGCAAACAATGATAGAACTTAAATGAGAAATAACATCACTATAATAGTAGATTTCAATACCCTAATTTCAATAATGGATGGAACATCTGTAAATAAGATTAATAAAAAACAGAAGACATGAAGAACACTGCAGACCAAATGGACTTAACAGGCATCTACAGAACATTCCACATAGCACTAAGAGAATTATACATTCTTATTAAGTGCACATTGACCATTTGTGAGGATAGAGTACATATTAGGTCATAAAATAAGTCTTAACAAATTAAAAAAAAAAAGATTGACACAAAATTAAGTAGCTGTTTACACTACAATGTAATGAGAACAGAAATCAATTAGCAGAAAATTGGAAAATTATAAACATGTGGAAATTAAACAGCACATTCTTGAACAACCAATTAGCCAAAGAAGATATTAAAGGGATATTAGAAAATACATTGAGACAGGTGAAAACAAAAACACAACATACCAAAATTTATGGGACGTACAAAAAGTGGTACTAAGAGGGAATTTTATAGCAATAATAGCTATGTTAAGGTCAAATAACTAAGAATCAACTACAACCAAAGCTAAGAGAAGGAAGGAAATAATTAAGATTAGAGCAGAAATAAAGAAAATAGACAACAAAAAAAACAATAGAAATAACAACAAAACTAAGAACTGGTTTTGTTGAAAAGTTTAATAAAATTAACAAACCTTTAGCTAGACAATGGAAAAAAGAGTCAAAAAAATCAGAAACAAAAGAGGAGACTCTACAACTAATGCCATAGTAATGAAAAGGATTATAAGAAATGTTTATCATACAACCCACCAAGATTGAATCATGGAAAATAGAAAATCAAAATAATGTATGTTTGTATATACCTATAAACATCTGCACCCCTGTGTTTACTGAAACACTATTCACAATAGCCAACACATGGAATTAGCCCAGGTGTCCAACAACAGTTGAACAGATAAAGAAAATGCAATATATTTACACAATGGAATACTACTCAGTCATAAAAAATGATGAAATCCTGTCATTTGAGGCAACATGGATAGAACTGATGACATTGTGTTAAGTAAAATAAGCCAGGAAAAGAAAAGTTAAATACCACATATTTTCACTCACTCATATCAAAAAATGTTGATCTTACAGAAGTAAAAAGTAAAACAGAGGATACTAGAGGCTGGGAAGGGTAGGAAAGAGTATAGGCAGTATTTATATTATTAAAGTATATAAAATTATAACTAGGTAGGAGTAGTAATTTCTAGTGTTCTATATTACTGTAGGATGATTATGATTTTAAATAGCTAGAAGGAGAATATTGAATGTTACTAACACAAAGAAATAATAAATGTTTGAGATGATGAATATGTGAACTATCCTGCTCTAATGACTATAGTAGTTTATGTGTATATCAAACCATCACTATGTACCCCACAAATAGGTACAATTATTATATGTCCATTAAAAATGTTAAAAGGAAAAAAATAAAAAGATTGTAAAAAACAAGGTTCACAAGTACAACAATCAAGACATTGACATTTTTCCTCAGATACTTTGCAGCTGAGACAGCTGCCACCAGGTGAATGGTGGTACCTTGCTTATTTGGCCCATAGTTAACAACTTAACAGAAGACAACTCAACAGAGACCTGTTCAGAACATCAATCTGTCTTAATTATATCATTTTATTATTGGCACAGAATTATGACTATATTAATAGAAATAAAAATAAAGAAGAAAACTTAAGTTAAAAAAAGTCAGAACAGCCGGGCATAGTGGCTCATGCCTGTAATTCTAGTACACTGGGAGGCCAACATGGATGGCTTGCCTGAGCTCACAGGTTTTAGACTAGCCTGAGCCAGAGTGAGAACTCATCTCTAAAAATAGCCAGGGGTTGTGGCGGGCGCCTGTAGTCCAGGCTACCTTGGAGGCTGAGGCAAGAGAATTGTTTGAGCCTAAGAGTTTGAGGTTGCTGTGAGCTATGACACCACAGCACTCTACCAAGGGTGATAAAGTGAGACTCTGCCTCCAAAAAATAAAATAAAATAAATAAATAAAATAAAAAAAAAATTAAAAAGTCAGAATTAACAAATGAATTCAGTAAAGTTATAGGATATAAAATTAACACAGAAATATCAGCTATGTTTCTATATACTAAGAACAAATAATACTAAGAGGAAATTAAGAAAGCAATCTCATTTACAATAGTGTTAAGAAAAATAAAATCCTAAGGAATTAACTTAACCAAGGATGTGAAAGACTTGTACACTGGAAACTATAAAATGTTGCTTAAAGAAATTAAAGGCATAAATAAATGGAAAGAGAACCTGTGTTCCTGGATTAGAAGACTTAAGATATCCATACTACTTAATGGAATTTACAGATTCAATGTAATCTCTATCAAAGTCAAATAGCCAAAACAATCCTGAAATATAACAAAGCTAGAAGATGCACACTTCCTTATTTCACAGTATATTACAAAACTACAGTAATCAAACAGGATAGTATTGGCATAAAACCAGACACATACAAAATAGAACCAAATACAGAGCCCAGAAATAAATCTATACACCTACAGTGAAACAATCTTCTACAAATATTCAAAAACATATAACAAGCAAAAGAAATCTCTTCAACAAAATGCTCAGAAACCTAGACAGCCACATGCAAAATAAAGAAATTTGACCCTTATCTTACACCATACACAAAATTCAACTCAAAATTGATTACAGACTTAAACATAAGACTTGAGACTATAACATTCCTAGAAGAAAATGTAGAGAAGTGTAGAGAAAAAAAAAAAAAGAAAAGAAAACATTCCTAGAAGAAAATGTAGAGGAAAAACTCCTTGACATTAGTTTGACAATTATTTCTTACTTTTTTTTTTTTTTTTGAGACAGAGCCTCAAGCTGTCACCCTGGATAGAGTGCTGTGGCATCACAGCTCACAGCAACCTCGAATTCCTGGGCTCAAGTGAGTCTCCTGCCTCTGTCTCCCAAGTGGCTGGAACTACAGGTGCCCGCAACAACGCCTAGCCATTTTTTGGTTGCAGCCGTCATTGTTGTTTGGTGGGCTGGGGCTGGATTCGAACCTGCCAGCTCAGGTGTATGTGGCTGGAGCTTTAGCCCACTGAGCCACAGGCAGTGAGCCGAGAATACATTTCCATTGTGTTAAGCCCCCATCTATGATCATTGGTTAGAGTGGCCCTAGGAAGTAGCCCAGTCTCTTTTATTTTATTATTATTATTATTATTATTATTTTGAGATGGAGTCTCATTCTGTCACCTAGGCTAGAGTGCTGTGGTGTCATAGCTCACAGCAACCTCATACTCTCAGGCTACAGTGAGCCTCTTGCCTCAGCCTCCAGAGTAGCTGGGAGGGCAGGTGCCCACCACAATGCTCGGCTAGTTTTTCTATGTTTAGCTCTTGCTCAAGTTGGTCTTGAACTCCTAAGCTCAAGTAATCCTTCTGCCTCAGCCTCCCATAGAGTTAGAATTACAGGCGTGAGCACCCAGCCAGCCCAGTTTCTTTCCTTCTTTGTTCTCCCCAAGTCAGGGCGGATGAGCCAGGGGCCT
>CAUYON010027604.1:0-10168 GCA_963573935.1 Arctocebus calabarensis
GCCCTGGCCACTTTTTGGTTGCAGCCATCATTGTTGTTTGGCGGGCCTAGGGCTGGATTCGAACCTGCCAGCTCAGGTGTATATGGCTGGCACCTTAGCCCACTGAGCCACGGGAGCCAAGTCGCAAGATTCTTTTTAAAACATCATTGCATTGGGTGGCACCTGTGGCTCAAGGGAGTAGGGTTCCGGTCCCATATGCTGGAGGTGGCAGATTCAAACCCAGCCCCAGCCAAAAAATAAAAAATAAGAGAAGTCACTGCATCGCCAGTGGTTTCTTGAGTCATAGTTACCAATTACTACTATTTTTGCTTTTATTTATATTTAGTTTAAGTTTACCATTATCCCTTCTACTTATTGTGAATAATTTTGTTAATCCTAATGATATATAATTTGCCTTAACTATATTTTGGCCTAATAATTTGTAACAAATTAAGCTTCAAAGACATATGGACACTTGAAGGTAAATCATCTGTTTCCCTGTTGCTAAAACGTATGTAAACGTAATTCTTCACACACCTACCTTTGCTTTTATGGTCACATTTTTCATAACCAAAAGTTTGCCATTGGAAACTGAGAGTGAAGGAGACATAGCAGGTTTTACTCTTTCTAAGTGCACTACAGTCTAAAAAAATTGAGATCTACTTATTTTATGGATGCAAAGGCAGGTCTAGGGGCATGAACTAACTAATCAAGATTAGCAATGGCACTTGGACAATATAGGTCGCCAGATGCCCTCTCTGTTGCCAGATCATACAGACTCTAGCTATACCCCAGAACGGAAGTCCTGAACCAGAGCAGAGGTCTTATAAATGTGTGCTTGGTCACTTGTTTTAGTCATTATTAGGTTGCACAATATAAAACTACAGATTTTTTAGGTGAAAGACTTTGAACCACTGGCATTTTCCTATTGTTCAACCTAAATGGTCTATTTTAATAGCTCCTGCCTTCCCACTGAGCTCCCGATTCCACATGAGGGGGCAGCACTGCATACTACACATCACTCAACTCAGGCTTGATCACACTGCCCAGGGTCAAGCCTCAGCTTTTACAGTGGTCAGATGTCCCTTGGCCAATTACTTAGCTTCTTTGTCTCTCATTGTCCTTTTAGGGAAAAAGAATAATATACATTTGCTTTTATTTTCATTATTATTCTTGGAAGGCAACATACTCTCTAGTTAGCTAAACAGCCTGCTAACTTAGGGTAACTTCGTGCACCTATGCTGAGAGGGATTTTTCAGGCTCCATTTTCTGTTTTTACAAAGAGAGAGATTTTGGAATCTCTTTTGGCAAGATTGGCTATTTGTTTGTATGACTGGCATTGGGCTTTATAATTTCCAATGGTTTGCTCAAAGGTCTGCTTTTTTCTCTGCTGACAGGCGGCACTGGGTAATAAATAAAACAGAGGCTGAAACATCCTAGCAACAGAAATTAACTGTATGATCTGTTGCTTTGTTTTCATTTCATTTATTTTTGAAAATGTAGTTAACTCTTTAAAGCACCTGTTTCTTCTCTAAAGTATTTCCCTAATGAATAAGAGGAGGAAAAAAAAAAAAAAAACATCCAAACTTGAAGAACAGCTTTGCTTAGCTCATGATGTACAGAGAAGACAAGAATTTAAGGGTGAATCAGAGTGCAGCAAAGTGATTCCAATGCAAACTGATGCTGACTGATTACGTCTCTATGGATGGTGCTGTTCAGTTTACTAAGCATCTGTGCATGACAGAATTTGGGACACTGTGGGTGGTGTAATTTCAAGATATCTACAGAACATGAAAAGTAAAATAAATCTATCTACAAACATCATTTTATTAAGTGAAATAAAATATCCCTTTTTAATTAAATGATGGGCCACATTGTAGGGCCCAAGTCACCATAACTGCTTAGATAAAAGTAAACAAATTAGGCCATGAACGCTGTGTCTTTTTAGAAGGGGATTTAGAATAAAAGAACCCATTACAGTAATGCGGGGAAAGATTCTTCATCTCTTAGATTTTAAGAGTGGGGCTAAACTGAAGTCAATACAACTCCTATCGAATGGATTTTTTTATAGCATTACTTTTCACTGTATTCTTACAATTTACTGCAGAAAACACATTCTGATGAACAAAAGTGAATTGAAAGGAATATCAGTCAAGACAAAAAAGATGGGAGGGTATTTTGAGAAATGAACTTCCATATTGATTGACTCTATTTTTTAAAATTATGCTTTGGTTAGAGGCATAAATGCTGTTCTTCTCTTGGATCTATATATACTCTTTCTCCCTATCTCTACCTAAGATGCATCTCAAAGATATATTTCTACCTAAAATGCATCTCAAACATATTCAGTGGCAAGATACTTCAAAATGCATAGTCTTAGAGAATATAGATTGGAAAAGGAAAAGGACAGCAAATAGAAGCGTATGCTTGGTCCATATTTAACTCTACATAAGTGTTAAATGAAAGAGTAATAAAGCAATGAATAGATTAATAGTCAAATTTGTGACTAGGAATAAAAGTTTCTTGTACTCAGCACTGCTTTGACCTTGGCATTTCAGGCAATATTTTGATCCATTATTTAACATTTAATAATTTTTGTTTTTGTTTTGAGACAGTCTGAGTCTGTTATCCTGGTAGAGTGCCATGGCATCACCACTCACAGCAACCTCAAACTCTTGGGCTCAAGTGATTTTCTTGCCTCAGGCTCCTGAGTAGCTGGGACTACCAGCACCCACCACAACACTGGGCTATTTTTAGAGACGGGGTCTTACTGTGGCTCAGGCTGGTCTTGAACCTGTGAGCTCAGGCAATCCACCTGCCTCAGACTCCCAGAGTGCTGGGATAATAGACGTGAGCCACCATGCCCAGCATATTTTTTTGGAGATAGTGTCTCACTTTGTTATCCTTGGTAGAGTTCTGTGACATCACAGCTCACAGCAACCTCAGATTCCTGGGCTCAAATGATTCTCTTTCCTCAGCCTCCCAAGTAGCTGGGATTATGGGCTACCATAAGGCCTGGGTATTTTTTTTTTTTAGAGTTGGGGTCTCACTGTAGCTCAGATTGGTTTTGAACTTGTGAGCTCAGGTGATCCTCCTACCTCAGCCTCCCAGAGTACTGGGATTATAGGCACGATCAACCACGCCCCACATAACACTTGATAATATATTGAGTTTTCTCTTCACATTAGGCACTGTTCTAGGTTTGGGGTATATGATAGTTAACAGTGAAACAAAAATCCCTGCCCTCTTAGGGCGGCAGCCCCATATACCGAAGGTGGCCTCAGCCGAACTGCAAAACAAAAAAGCAGCCGGGCGTTGTGGTGGGCGCCTGTGGTCCCAGCTACTCAGGAGGCTGAGGCAAGAGAATCGCCTAAGCCCAGGAGTTGGAGGTTGCTATGAGCTGTGCCATGCCACGGCACTCTACTCAGGGCAATAAAGTGAGACTCTGTCTCTAAAAAAAAAAAAAAAAAAAATCCCTGCCTTCATGGAATTGATAGTCCAGTGGCTAGAGTGGTCTCACGTGTTCACACGATCTCAATTTAGAAGATGACTAGTTCTCTTTAGTCTTGGTTTTCTTGGTCCCTGGAGTCACAGTTTTGTGCTTGGCCATGCCACCTAAACTGTCAAAGCATCAATTTTCTCATCTATAAAAATAGGCTATCATGTCTGTTCTATCTATATTACAGGGTTGTGAAAAATGAGTAAACCAGTATGTGAAAAGACTTGGAAACATAGTAAGTATACATATATTACAAGTTGGCAGTAAATCATTCTAGTAACTAGCAAGGGCTCTGAATGCAGTCTGCCTGGATCTGAATCCCAGTTTTTCCAGTTACTAATGTAACTGTTTGGGGCAAGATACTTAAAAGCTTTCTGCCCTCAGTTTCATCATGAAAAGAGAATGATGATAGTACTGGCTTGTGTTAATGAGCTAGGGCTGCCATAATAAAATATCAGAGACTGGGTGACTTACACAGCAGGAATTAATTTTCTCACAATTCTGGAACATGGAAGTTCAAGATCAGGGTGCCGGCATGGCTGCGTTCTGGAAAGGGTGCTCCTCTTGGCTGATATCTGGCTGCTTTCTCACTGTCTTTACATGGCAGAGAGAGAGTGGGAACATGCTCACTGACGTCTTTTACCCAGAGCATTCATCTCATCCTGAGGGTGAGCTCATCTAAACATAAGTAGCTCCTGAAGTTTCCAAATATCATCATATTGGGGGTTCAGGGCTTCAGCATATGGATTTGGAGGGGTGCAATTCAGTACATAGCATGGCCTCACAGGGTCGTTAGGAAGATTATGTACATTAATCTGTTTGAAGCACTTTAAATAGTAATCAGCATTTGGTGTGTTCTCAATAAATATTTTATTTTTATTTCTGTAGCCAAGTGAATAAAGAGAAAAGTCATTTAAAATGAAGAGTGTCAGCTGGGCATGGTAGCTCAGACTTGTAATCCTAGCATTTTGGGAGGCTGAGGGGGGTGGATTGCTGGAGTCTAGGAGTTTGAAACCAGCCTAAGTAAGAGCAAGACTCTGTCTTTACTAACAATAGAAAAACTAGAGCCAGGCCCGGTGGCTCATGTCTGTAATCCTAACACTTTGGGAAGCTGAGGCATGTGGATTGCCTGAGCTCAGAGGTTTGAGGCCAGCAAGAACAAGACCCCATCTCTAAAAATAGCTAGGCATTGTGATGGACACATGTATTCCCAGGTACTTGGGAAGCTGAGGCATAAGAATCAATCACTTGAGCCCAAGAGTTTGAGGATGCTGTGAGCTATGATGCGAAAGCACTCTACTGAGGGTGACAAAGTGAGACTCTATCTCAAAAAAAAAAATGGAAAAACTAGCCAGCTGTTGTCCCAATTGCTTGGGAAACTGAGGCAAGGAGATTGCAGTTACTCAGGAGGCTGAGGCAAGATTGCCTGAGCCCAAGAGTTGAGGCTGCTGTGAGCTATGATGCCCCGGCACTCTACCCAGGACAACAGAGAGAGACTCTGTCTCAAATTTAAGTAAAGAAAAGGAAGATTGTCTACTAATATTGTAGAATCTTTAAATTATTCTCAAATCAACAGACGTAATTAAACAATGGGTGAAGGAAACTGGGAGAGATCTTTCTTTTTCCTTTCCTGACTTCTCACAGTCCTCCTTTGAGGATTCTAGCTGGATAAACTCTCTGGAAGCTTCTCCCCTCTCTGGAACATATTGCTTTCATCTGCGTTTGTTCCACTCTCTGTGATGATAGTATGAGCAGAGAACAGCAGAAAAGCTGAAGTTAGTATCTCTAACTTCAATTCCTTAACCATGGAAGAGTAGGATTTTGGAGAGCAGCTCTATTCAACACCAAAACTATGCTCAAAGAATCTTCTATTTGGAAGGGTTACCTAGAGAAAAACCAGCCAACCTACATCTGATACAATGGCTTCCTATGAAACAATCCACTGTTTTCAAACTTAAAATTTCAGGGGTATCATTACTATACAGGACAGTTCTGTTTTTGAACAATACTATATATTAAAAGAATCTTGACTTTGAACTATAGTATCTACCCCCTGGTCCTAGTTATAGCTTCTGTGTCCTAGTGCTGGACACAAGGCAGCTCTCTAAAAGGGTTAGTGGAGCTCATACTTGAGTTGTTCTTCTGGATTTAAAACGTTCTGCACAGTCCTACAGAATCTTCTTTTTGTTCGTTCTCACTTCCATGTCTGTCCCCCTTTGCTTCCTCCCTCTGCTCTCAGCTCCATATTCAGGGCCTCCAGAGGGAAATAACAGAGCGAGTGAGAGGATGGCATTGGGTAGTTTACGAAACAGGGTTAGCGATGACGCCAATTCTCTTCCCCCGACCCTTCTATGAGAAAAGGAAGGTCAAATCAAGTTCAAATTCCAAAGGGTCTATGTTTTCTAAGGGAATTAAACATGCACCCTCACAAATTATATATTGCTGCTCTTTAATTCCAATGAGTTACCATTATAATGTTTATCCGAACCCACATTAGTAACTACTTAACTGTCCACATTAATGCTGTAATTTACTTATTTAGGCTGCCTGGAGATGAGACAAAGTGCAATACACAGACAAGACTTTTTTTTTCTTTTTCTTTTTCTAATTGTTACATTGAAAGAAAGGGCAAGCTTATCTCTCTAGGTTGTTCCCTAAAGGCACACACTAGTCATGCCAGCCAATGACTTTATTGTCACATGAAATGCACTTGTCTGGGACACCCAGCTGGGCGGGCTGAGCTTTGATAAATGCATTAGGCAGAAAAGCTTTGAAATAATTTGAATTTGGTTTCAATTTCCTCTGCCTCAAAACAGCAGGATATACAGTCAGTCTGGGAAGCTGTGCTCTGTACAAAGAGGGACAGAATTCTAAGTCATCGACTGGCTAAAGTTGTCATCATGGTCTTCATTCCACTAAAATTTGCTCTCCTCAGAGGTTCTCTATTGACCCAAATGCCTGGGAAATATGTCCTAATTACCAAGCCTTGCCAAGCCCGCTTCCAACATCCCTGTCATCTTCACTAGCTCCTCTCCAGCTGTGCTATAGTGGGTTCTCACTGTCTCCAAGGGGGACCAAGACAGTAACCTTCTTGCCTTATTTCTACTCATTCTCTGCTACTAGGGTGAACTTCCAGCATACAAATTCTGCTTAAAATCCTTTATATTTTACTCAGTAGCCATGAACTAACTCCAAGTTGCTGCTGAGAATACACACAATGGTTCGTGTGTAAGGACAAGAATAGCTGCGCTTCTATTTATGTTATTATAGTAGTTTTATCATCTTAGAGATAAGAAATCAAGCCTTACTATATTTGATTGCTACCAGTGCGTCACAGGAATGAAGTGTCAGTTCTTCTCTCTTCTGTTTATGGATTGGGGGCTTACTGAAGAAAGAGAGAGGTTCACAAGCAGAAGGGCTAGAGTTTGTCCCCTTTGGTGCTGATGGGCCCAATTGAAAGAGTTTGATGTATACCAGGGAATATTATTCAGCCATTAAAAAGACGGAGACTTTACATCTCTCGCATTTATCTGGATGGAGTTGAAACACACTCTTCTTAGTAAAGTATGGCAAGAATGGAAAAATAAATATCCAATGTACTCCATACTAATATGAAACCAATATATAAACAATTGCATGCTCATATGAACAATAAAACACAAATAAGTCTAGTAGGGGGTTAAAGAAAGGAGGGAGGGGGAAAAGGGAGGACGTTTGCCAAAAGGAGGGAGGGCATGAAGTAAGAGCTCCCCTATTGTGCACGTTGTGGGAGTGTATAACACGCCCCTGGGTGAGGGGCTCTTTGACAACTGGAACCTTAACCTGGAAGTGAGAACAAGGTATTCTAAAAATTAGTACCCTCGTATTTACTTGGAATAAAAATAAATAAATAGGGCGGCACCTGTGGCTCAAAGGAGTGGGGCGCTGGCCCCATATACCGGAGGTGGCAGGTTCAAACCCAGCCTTGGCCAAAAACAGCTAAAAAATAATAAACAAATAAAATGGTTAAAAAATAGGTTTGAATTATAGATCTTCACAGTATTTTGCAAAAAGCTGGAAAGCGGCCATAATAAACTTTTGTTCTACATAGCTATTCACTGCTTATACTGTATCAAAGTGCTTATTATAAGAGGTTTTATACCTAATAATAAGTTATGTATTTTTACTTTTCATAAACATCTATTCTGCTGATAGTTTCCGTGGATCAGTAACTTGCTACTTAGATAATTAAAAAGAATATTGGCTTGGCGCCTGTGGCTCAACGGGCTAAGGCGCCAGCCAGGTACACCTGAGCTGGCGGGTTCGAATCCAGCCCGAGGACCCGCCAAACAACAATGCCGGCTGCAACCAAAAAATGGCCGGGCGTTGTGGCGGGCGCCTGTGGTCCCAGCTACTTGGGAGGCGGAGGCAGGAGACTCGCTTGAGCCCAGGAATTGGAGGTTGCTGTGAGCTATGATGCCATGGCACTCTATCCAGGGTGACAGCTTGAGGCTCTGTCTCAAAAAAAAATAAAATAAAATAAAAAAAGAATATTAAGATGCCCTGTTATCAGAAACTTGCTACTTAGATAATTAAAAATAATATTAAGTATACTCAAGAAATGTTGAAAAAATATGAATTTGAGCCTTAAATCATTCATAAAAATCCACTTCAGGTGGATGGTAGATCTAAATTTGAAATGTAAAACAATAAAACTTGTAGAATATAGCATAAGAACTTTATGATATTATTATAGACAAATATCTCTAGAAGTGGATACAAAACCAGTAACCATGTAGAGAAAGGTTGATAAATTTAATTTTATATATATATATTATATATATACATATATATATGTTTTTGAGACAGAGTAACACTTTGTCACCCCGAGTAGTGTGCCCAACCTCAAACTCTCAGGTTCAAGCAATCCTCTTGCTTTAGCCTCCCCAGTATAGGTACCCACCATGACCTGGCTAATTTCTTTCAGTAGAGATGAGATCTCACTCTTTCTCAGGCTGGTCTTGAACTTCTGAGCTCAAGAAATCCATCCACTTTGGCCTCCCAGAGTACTAGGATTATAGGCATGAGCCACCGTACCAGGCCTAAATTTGATTATATTACAATTATGAATTTCTGTTTCTCAAAATACTTCAGAATGAAAAGGTAAGCCATAGCAACATATGACCAAGAAAAAGCTCATGCAGAATTTATGAAGTACTCCAAAAATCAGTAAGAAAAAAGAAAGATAGCTCAACAGAAAAGTCTGAGAGACAAAATCAGGCAATTCACTGTAGAGGACATTCAAATAGCTGAAAAATATATGAAAAGTTCAGCCTCAACCTCATTAGTCATTAAGCAAATAAAAATTAAACTAAAATGAAGTTTGCTCAGAAGATGGAATAAATTTATTTTTCCCCATTCCTCCTCCTAATCAAAGGTATAAACCTTGGATATTACATATAAAACCACGATAAGAAGACTACCAAAAATAGAAGTTAACCAACTGGCTAGGAACTTTGGGGATACCCACAGAATTGAGTTCCTTGGGTTCTCAAGTGTTGGTGAGGATGAAGAACAGATGTGGGAGTGTAAATTCACTTTCACTTTGGAAAATTATTTAGCAATAGCTCTTAAAGCTAAACTAATACATACTCTACATTTCAGCGATCTTCCTCCTAAATATGTACTTTTGTTCCAAGGACATGTATAAGAATATTCATAGGAGTATTATTAATGATAGCCTAGTACAGAAATAATTGAAATGTCCACTAACTATAGAATGGATGAGTGAATCCATCATATTTTATATGATGGAATAAGACATAACACTGAAAATAAACGAGCTATAGCTATACTTAATGACATGGATGATGTTTACAAATATCAAGTGAATATGAGAAGCCAGACACAAAAGATTCCATAGTATGTGATTATATTTTTTTAAAGTGTAGACCAAGTAAAACCTAATCAAAGGTGTTAGAAGTTAGGATAGGGTACCCTTGGGAAAGAGACAGAGGGTAATCACTAGAGAGGCACTGGGGGGAGAGGTATTGTTTTATCTCTCAGTCTGAGTGGTAATAACTTGGGTGTCTTCACTATACTAACACAAGTTACATACTTCTGATGTATGTACTTCCCTGTTAATAAAAATTTTATTAAAAAAGCAAAAATAGGGCGGTGCCTGTGGCTCAGCGAGTAGGGCGCTGACCCCATATACCGAGGGCTGCGTATTCAAACCCGGCCCCGGCCGAACTGCATCAAAAATTAGCCGGGCAGGAGGCTCCTGTGGCTCAGCGAGCAGGGCGTCGGCCCCATATACCGAAGGTGGCGGGTTCAAGCCCAGCCTCGGCCGAACTACAAAACAAAAAAATAGCCGGGCGCTGTGGCGGGCGCCTGTAGTCCCAGCTACTAGGGAGTCTGAGGCAAGAGAATCGCTTAAGCCCAAGAGCTGGAGGTTGCTGTGAGCAGTGTGATGCCACGGCACTCTACCCGGGGCGATAAAGTGAGACTCTGTCTCTACAAAAAAAAAAATTAGCCGGGCGCTGTGGTGGGCACCTGTAGTCCCAGCTGCTTGGGAGGCTGAGGCAAGAGAATCGCTTGAGCCCAAGAGCTGGAGGTTGCTGTGAGCTGTGACTCCACAGCACTCCACCGAGTGCAGTAGAGTGAGACTCTGTCTCCACACAAAAAAAGCAAAAATAAATATACCTTCCC
>CAUYON010027605.1:0-16583 GCA_963573935.1 Arctocebus calabarensis
TTTTTTTTTTTTTTTGTGGAGACAGAGTCTCACTCTATCGCCCTTGGTAGAGTGCCGTGGCGTCACACTGCTCACAGCAACCTCCAACTCCTAGGCCTAGGCGATTCTCTTGCCTCAGCCTCCCGAGTAGCTGGGACTACAGGCGCCTGCCACAACGCCCGGCTATTTTTCTGTTTTGCAGTTCGGCCGAGGCTGGGTTTGAACCCGCCACCTTCGGCACATGGGACCGATGCCCTACCCGCTGAGCCACAGGCGCCGCCCATTTCATTTCTTTTTAATAGACATTGGGCCATTCAAATTTTTCTATTTCTTCTGGTATCCATTTTGATAGTTTTTGTCTTCAAGAAATTTGTCTATTTCATCTAACCAGTCAAATTTATTGCATAACAAATTTATTGTTTATATATTCCCTTATGTCTACAGAATCCATAGTAGCATCCATTCATTCATTCCTGAAATTGGTCATTTGATATCTCCGTGGGTTCTTTATTCCATCTTCTTTCTTTATTTGCTCTCTCTGGTAAGCTGACCAATTTTATTCATCTTGTAGGCCTAGCGTAGTGGCTCACGCCTATAATCCCAGCACTCAGGAGGGTGAGACAGGTGAATTGCCTGTGCTCAGAGATTTGGGACCAGCCTGAGCCAGAGTTAGACCTCAGCCTCAAAAAATAGCCTGGTACTTTATGTGGAAATGGTTTTGTGGCAACGTTAAAAAAACAAAAAAAAAAAAAAAGAAAGAAAAAATTAGTGGGCAGTGCCAATGGCTCAAAGGAGTAGGGCACCGGCCCCATATGCCAGAGATGGCGGTTTCAACCCAGCCACGACCAAAAACTGCAAAAAATAAAAAAAAGAAAAGAAAAAAGAAAAAAATAGCCAGGTGATTGTGGCAGGCGCCTGTAGTCCCAGCTACTTGGAAGGCTGAGTCAAGATAATTGCTTAAGCACAGGAATTTGAGGTTGTTGTGAGCTGTGACGCCATGGCACTCTACCAATGGTTGCAATGTGAGATTCTGTCGAAAAAAAAAAAATTTTTTTTTATTCATCACGCCAGAGAACCAACTTTGGCTTCCCTGACTTTCTCTGTATCTTGTTCTCTTCATTATTTCCTTCCTTTGACTTTTACCATATGGTTAAATTTACTGGCTTCACTTTTTTGGCTAAGAAGAGAAGCTTAGAGAACTGATTTGAGACTTTTCTTCTTTTCTAAAATAAACATTTAAAACTATAAATTTTCCTTTCAGTGCTATAGCTGTAGCAGCATCCCACAAGTTTTAATGTTATATTTTAATTATTATTTAAATAAAATATTTTTATGATTTCCTTTATAATTTCTTCTTGGACTCATGAGTCACTCAGAAGTAAATTGTTTATTATCCAGATATTTGGGGTGTTTGAAGACTTTTTAAAATTTAATTTCATGGTGGTTATCTCATATTCTATGAGATTTCAGTCTTTTGAAATGTTTGAGACTTGCTCTGTATCCTAACAGAAGGTCTGTGAGTGAACATTCTATGTGAACTCGAAAATAATGGGTGTCCTATAGGGTCAGTTTTTGCTGTCTTATTTTCCTAAGAGTCTCACTTTCCTTTTTCTTTGCATGTACAGTAATGATGAATTAAAACTATACATTGTTGGCTCAGCGCCTATAGCTCAAGTGGCTAAGGTGCCAGCCACATACACCAGAGCTGGCAGGTTCGAACCCAGCCCAGGCCTGCCAAACAACGACAACTACAACCAAAAAATAGCCAGGCATTGTGGTGGGCGCCTGTAGTCTCAGCCACTTGGGAGGCTGAGGCAAGAGAATCACTTAAGCCCAGGAGTTGGAGGTTGCTGTGAGCTGTGTGACGCCACGGCACTCTACCAAGGGTGATAAAGTGAGACTCTCTAAAAAGAAAAAAAAGGAAGGAAGGAAGGAAGGGAGGGAGGGAGGGAGGGAAGGAAGGGCGAAAAGGGAAGAAAGGAAGGAAGGACCGGAGGGAGGGAAGGATGGGCGGAAAGGGAAGAAAGGGAAGAAAGGAAAGAAAGAAAACTATACACTGTTGATAATACCCTGTGGCAACAGTTGTGTTGTAAAGTGAGTTAAATTTGTTGCCATAGCCAGTAAACTGACTAGATTCAAACCACAGTGCACAGAAACGGATTCCTCTGCTGTGTTCTCATGGCTTCCCACTTTTTTAAACCTAGCAACCTAGCGGTGGTCTCCAGTACCTTCAATAATTTGGTGGGAGAGCTAGCCCACCCTTTCTATGATTTCCTTGCTCCTACAAATTCCCATCTCCTTTCTCACTACTTTTCAGTTGCTTTATCCTCTGAACTTTAAGCTTATAAGGCTTCAGCTTTATGTCACTAAAGCTGCATATGGTTAAGGATGCACATGAGTTTAAAGAGCAGCAAATCCCAAGTCTGGCCGTCCTTAGCTTTATCTTACAAGGATATATTGGTCTCTATAGTCTTCTTTCTCACTGGTCCCCCTCAGGTCTCCTTGACATGTATACAAGGATTAACTGCTACCAGGGATTTGGAAGAGTTACACTCCAGAGTTTGGGCCTCATTCCTGTAATTCTCTAACTGCCTTGATCTTTCCTTTAAATTTCCAGCTGTCTTTATAACCCTGAACTCTGGTTTCTAGCATTTTTAGCCAGTAAAGGCTGAGGTTTTTCTCTCCCAACCCCATCCCAATTTCTGTAGCTATAAGATTTGGACAAGTACTTTGGGCTAGAAAGCCACAAGCTATGAATTTTTTACACTTTCCCCTTGTGTTTTAAGATTAAACCTCTCCTATGATGTCTATCTGCTTTTGGATACCTTCCGATATCTTTAAATATTTAATTTTTAAGCCAATTTTTATAATCATTATATATTAACTCCCTTAAATCTACCACTTGGATCTTCTACCATTAGAAATACAGGAAGTGGAAATACTTCCCATAGTTTAACTGGTATATGAGAAAGAGTCCAAAACTAACTAGGTATTGAGAGGAGAGACATCATGTCTCAGATATCTCTAAATCCTCAATGCTTAGCTAGTGTCTAACACCTATTAAGCAGGTACTAAAAGAATGGCTAAAAACTTCTGGTTCTAGGCGGCCTGTGGCTCAGTCAGTAAGGTGCCGGCCCCGTATACAGAGAGTGGGTTCAAACCCAGACCTGGCCAAACTGCAACAACAACAACAACAAAAATAGCCAGGTATTGTGGTGGGCACCTGTAGTCCCAGCTACTCGGGAGTCTGAGGCAAGAGAATCGCCTAAGCCCAGGAGTTGGAGGTTGCTGTGAGCTGTGTGACACCAAGGCACTCTACCAAGGGTGATAAAGTGGGACTCTGTCTCTTAAAAAAAAAAAAAAAAACTTCCAATTCTGCCAATCATTTATTACTGTGTAATCTTAGGCATGTTAGTTAAACTCTAGGCCAGCAGTTCTCAACCTGTGGGTTGCAACCCCTTTGCAACAATGACAATACATCCTGCATATCAGATATTTATATTACAATTCATAACAGTAGCAAAATTACAGTTATGAAGTAGCAATGAAAATAATTTTACAGTTGGGAGTCACCACAATGTGAGGAACTGTATTAAAGGGTTGTGGCATTAGGAGGCATTACGAAGGTTATGAACCACTGCTCCAGGCAAAACTAGCTTGCATGAAACAATTATAGTATCAGATTCCTGGAGTAACTTCACTTACAAAAATCTGATATAGGACAGGCACAGTGGCTCACATCTGTAATACTAGCACTCTGGGAGGCCAAAGTGGGTAGATCCCCTGAGCTCAGGAGTTTGAGACTAGCCTGAGCAAGAGAGACCCTATCTCTACAAAAAATAGAAAAACTAGCTGGGTATCATGGTGAGTATCTGGAGTCCCAGCTTTTCGGGAGGTTGAGGCAAGAGCCCAAGATTTGAAGCTGCTGCAAGCTATGACATCTCAGCATTCTATGCAGGGCAACAAAGTAAGACTCTAGTCTCCAAAAAAAAAAAACCCTAACCCAAAGAAAACAATACAGATGTCTTCTGAAACCTAACAAAATTTATGAACAAACATGCTCAATGTAGCATTATTCGTAATAATAAAAAAAAAACCTTGTCCAAAGAAAGGAGAATTCGCAAGTAAATTGTAGCAGACAATAGACTACTACAAAGCCATGAAAAACATTTCAGAATAATGTTTTTAATGATATGAAGACATTTTCTGCATATAAATGTTGAGGAAAAAAAAATCCTGGATATTATAAGAAACAGCCAGACTTAGGTTTGATTCTTAGTGCCACCACTTAATAACTATATTATCTGCCTCATGCAAGTTAACCTACAATCCAGATTTCTCATCTGTAAAATGCAGAAAACAACAGAATCTTCCTCATATAGGCTTGCTGGGAGGAATAAGTGACATTCACTTCAAAATTACTCAAAAATATTAACTTTAAGTAGTCATAAAATATTAGCCAACTAGGCACTTTAAAATTATGTTAATTGGTATTGTAGGGGGGTGTCTGTTACTCAGTGGTTAGGGTGCCAGTGACACGCTCCAGGGCTGGTGAGTTCGAACCTGCCTGGGACCTGCTAAAAACAACAACAAAAATAGCCGGGTGTTGTGGCAGGTGCCTATAGACCCAGCTACTAGGGAGGCTAAGGCAAGAGAAACACTTGAGCCCAAGAGTTTGAGGTTGCTGTGAGCTCTGATACCAAGGGTGGCAAAGTGAGACTCTGACTCAGAAAGAATTAGTATGTGTAATTAAATATATACAAGTTTATTGCTGAATATTATAATAATATTGGTAGTAGATTATATACTATCTTTTCTATCATTTTTGATCTTTTATAGATACATTTATTTTCAGATGTTAGATGATATGATGCCTGGTATTGGTTTTTAAAACACCTAGATAATATATTTCAATTAAATACTTTTTTTTTTTTTTTTTTTTTTTGGAGACAGAGCCTTAAGCTGTCACCCTGGATAGAGATCTGTGGCATCACAGCTCACAGCAACCTCCAATTCCTGGGCTCAAGCAAGTCTGCCTCCGCCTCCCAAGTGGCTGGGACTACAGGCACCTGCCACAACGCCCGGCCATTTTTTTGGTTGCAGCTGTCATTGTTGTTTGGCGGGCCCAGGCTGGATTCGAACCCGCCAGCTCAGGTGTACATGACTGGCGCCTTAGCCCGTTGAGCCACAGGCACCGAGCCAATACTTTCTTTTTTTTTTTTTGAGACAGAGTCTCACTATGTCACCGTCAGTAGAGTGCTATGATGTCACAGCTCACAGTAATCTCAAACTCTTGGGCTTAAGTGATTCTCTTGCCTCAGCCTCCCAAGTAGCTGGGACTACAGGGACCTGCCAGGATGCCCAGCTATTTTTTTTTTTTTTTTTTTGGTAGAGACAGAGTCTCACTTTCTCACTCCTAGGTAGGGTACCGTGGCGTCACACAGCTCGCAGCAACCTCCAACTCCTGGGCTTAGGCGATTTTCTTTCCTCAGCCTCCCAAGTAGCTGAGACTATAGGTGCCTGCCACAATGCCTATTTTTTTGTTTTGCAGTTCAACCAAGGCCGGGCTTGAACCTGTCACCTTTGGTATACGGGGCTGGAGCCCTACTCGATGAGCCACGGGCGCCGCCCCCAGCTATTTTTCTGTTGAAGTTGTCATTGTTGTTTAGCAGGTCCAGGCCAGGTTCAAGCCCACCAGTTCTGATGTACGTGCCTGGAGCCCTAACCACTGAGCTATGGATGCCAAGCATAAGTACTTATTTTTTAAAAATTCTGAGACAGATAAAACAAGAAAGGAATAATACCAATAATACCAATGTCAAGCTGTTGAAGCTAGTAGATGGATAGATGGGCCTTCACTATGCTATTTTACTTGTAAAAGTTTACTAAGCCAAAAAAAAAAAAGTTTACTAAACGAAAAAGCTAACCCAAACCAAAAAGAACGAAATATGTACACAACTAAATAACAGTGAGTATTTCTGGACAGTGGGTTGATGGGTAAATTTTACTACATGAAAATATCTTATTTTTATAAATGAGAAGAGATAGTTCTCTTTTTCTCAAGTCCCATGGGCAAAAATAAGAGGCTTCTAGCTCCAGCTCTGCCCTGAACTTGCTGTACAGTCTTCAACAGACCACATCACTGGTCTAGGTCTCGGTTACTTCAACTGTGAACAACTGGCTGAACTACCAGAGATGTCCAACCTGCTTCGCATGGTGATTTTGTGAGGATGTTTTTGCTTATCTGTGGTATCTAATATCATGCAAAGAATGCAGACCTTTTATTGCTAACCAGCTTTCATTAGTGCTTGTGTATTTACAGTGTGGCCTGAGACAACTGTAACCCTTCCAATTTACAATGTTTGGCAGAAAAAAAAAAAAAGGTTGGATATCCTGGGACTAAGAATTCCCTAAGACCCTGTGGAGACCTACTACAGTTCCCTGGATAGTACTGACACAAACGGGAACTCAGCAAAGGGACAGCTCAGCCTGCATTGGGGTGAATGGCCACAGAAGGCCACAAGGATGCACCCTGGAAGTTGAACTTGAGCACTGGACTGCAGCCAACTGGGCACTCCAGGCAGATGACAGCAAGAGTGATGCCAGAACAGGAGAAGGTCTCATAGTCTAGTGGCAGAAGGGTGTATAATAGAAGGAGCAGGAGAGGTGAGCTAGTAGTAAGTAATCAAGTTAGCTAAGAAGAGATCAGAGGGGTAGAGGGAGAGGGCAGTGGTTCATTAGTACATGTTGATTGTTCATTGAGAGAACTACTGGGCCAGGGTAATGGAACAGTATTATTCTCTCTACTTCTTACTACCAATGAAATCCTAAAAGAAGGGGGTCAGCTGAGTCTCTGCTGAGTTGATTCCTCCTTCCACTAGCGACCTCAGAAATCTCAGCCCAAGGTGGAAGCACACATGTGGCAAACAAGCACACCAAGACTTACTAACAGATGGCCAGCTCAGGTTGGGGCCTCTTGCTCTAACATTTCCAGCCTAAAACACCAGAGAAAGTAGGAACGCTGATATAGTAGAGCTGAATGAAGCCACTGGGCATGGAGGCAAAAAGAGAAGGTGACAGACACACACACCTCACCCTGAAGCCGGCTCTAAATCATTCCAAGGTTGAAAGCTGGCACAGAGTCTGATTGTTCCCTGTACTCAGCCATGTTCTTGAGCCTCCTAGATGCCAAATACCACTAGTTCTACATGGCTCTCTGCTGAATAAAAGCTTTTATAAACCAATGAGGTTTGAATTAACTTCCAGTTTACACGGAATGTTTCTTTATTTCCTAGCTAAGGATGTTTGTCATAATTATTTACTTTTGTAAAAAATAACCTTTGTGTCTATCATATGATTAATAATTCTTGGCTCGGCACCCGTGGCTCAACGGGCTAAAGCACCAGCCACGTACACCTGAGCTGGCGGGTTTAAATCCCGCCAAACAACAATGACGGCTGCAACCAAAAAATGGCCGGGCGTTGTGGCGGGTGCCTGTAGTCCCAGCTGCTTGGGAGGCAGAGGCAGGAGACTCGCTTGAGCCCAGGAATTGGAGGTTGCTGTGAGCTGTGATGCCACAGTACTCTATCCAGGGTGACTGCTTGAAGCTCTGTCTCAAAAAAAATAATAAATAAAAATAATTCTTCTAATGTCATAGCCAGCCAAATATATATCAAAACCACAAAGGCACACACATCCCCCAAGTTAGAGCACAATTTCTTCATGCAACTCCCAAAGAGGAGGGGACAGCAGCACCACAGCCAATAAATGGAAATCCTGGTATGAAATAAAATACGCCACAGTGCACTGAAACCCAGCTCCCCAACTGCTTCACAAACTTCTGAGCACTGATGACATGTGGCACAGTGGTTTGTGCATCCATCTTTGGGTAATGACCGTGTGCCAGTCTCTTTACAGATATTCCTTGGGATCTGCAGGACAACTCACAAGGTAGCAGCAATTATTTCCACAGTGCACAGACCAGGATTGCAGACTCTGATGTCAACCATGGACCTGAACCTCACAAAGGTAAGTCACTTTGAGAAAAAAGGAAACATGATTTCCTCAAAAACCCATTTTCACAGGAAAATAGATCCAGTCTCCAGCACTTCGTAAGCACCCCCTTGCACTATGACAGCTTTCCACTATTACCACGATCACTTTCTTTTCATTATTATGTACATCCATTGCCACAAATAAGCATACAAAGCAAACTATTAAATTGACAAATAGCTGTTTTTAGTAGCAGTAGTGATAATAACAATCTTGGCAAGGCTGAAAGTATAATTTTTAAAAAGCTCCTTGGCAGGCTGGGCGTGGTGGTTCACACCTGTAATCCTAGCACTCTGGGAGGCCGAGGCAGACAGCTTGAGCTCATGAGTTTGAAACTAGCCTGAGCAAAAGCAAGACCCACCCCCAATCTCAACTCAAAATAGAAAAACTAAGGTAAGTGGATCACCTGAGCCCAAGAGTTGGAGGTTGCTGGGAGCTATGCCACAGCACACTACCCAGGGTGACATCTTGAGACTCTGTCCAAAAGGAAAAAAAACTAGCTCCTTGGCAATACAAACAGAAATTATGAAAATGCTCTTATCGCTTACCCTAGTAATTCTATCCCTAAAATTTATTCCAAGAAAATGAGTGATACCCATGAAGATTTATGTAGAAAGATGTCCACTACCAACTCCTTAAATTATGAACATGTATTTGAACAATAGAATATATTGTAGCATTAAAAATCATGTTTTAAAAGAGTATTTAACAGAATAAAAATATTTATGATAAAATGTTTGTCCCTTGGTTTGTTTATCAGAAGTTCTTGAGAGCTTGCACCCTTCTTGGTCCTAGAAAGTGGTGACTAAGAACAAAGCCGCTGCCTTGAGGGGCTTAAAATGTACAGGGGCAGTTATATATAAAAATAGCTAAATGGGCTCAACGGGCTAAGGTGCCAGCCACGTACACCTGAGCTGGTGGGTTCGAATCCGGCCCGGGCCCACCAAACAACAATGATGGCTGCAACCAAAAAATGGTCGGGCATTGTGGCGGGCGCCTGTAGTCCCAGCTACTTGGGAGGCGGAGGCAGGAGACTCGCTTGAGCCCAGAAGTTGGAGGTTGCTGTGAGCTGTGATGTCGCAGCACTCTATCCAGGGTGAGAGCTTGAGGCTCTGTCTCAAAAAAAAATAGCTAAATGTTTAGCAACAAATTTTGACAAATGCTAAAAGGGGAAATCACTCTGTCAAGAGAGAACCAAGGGATCTACTTTAGACTAGGGGATCATTAAAGAATCTTCTGAATCACTGGCTTGAAAACAAGCCCTCCTGGAAGCATGGGCCCTACCCAGCACAGAGGGTCAGCACTGGGAAGTCCGAAAGTTACAGAGCAGGCAGGGCCAGAGCAAGACAGCAGAGATCAGGGACCCAAAACTAGGGTTCTGGAAGGGAAATGATAGAATCTTCCTTTTTAGAATAAGTGCTGGGAGGAAGGTACCAAGCATGAAAGGATGGCCTGGGTAGAGGAGGGGACAGTTGCAGGAGGCACTTGAAAGAGAGCGCCTCTGGGCCAAGCCAGAGGGCAGGGAGGTATCTGGGAGGGCACAGGCCACCTGTGTACCAGAAGCCCCCAATTCACGTATTATAAACCATTAGTTTAATATATACGGTAATACATATTTTTTTACCCAGAAAATAGATGCCCAGGCTCGGTGCCCATAACTCAGTGGTTAGGGCAGTGGCCACATACACCAGGACTGGCGGGTTCAAACCTGGCCTGGGCCTGCTAAACAATGACAACAATAACAAAAAAATACCTGGGCATCACGGGTGGGCGCCTTATAGTCCCAGGTACTTGAGAGGTTCAGGCAAAAGACTCACTTAGGCCCAAGAGTTTGAGGTTACTGCGAGTTGTGACACCATAGCACTCTATGAGGGCGACATAGTGAGTCTCTGTCTCAAAAAAAAAAAGAGGCTCACAATGACAGAGGCAACCAAAAAATAGCCGGGCATTGTGGCAGGCACCTGTAATCCCAGCTACTTGGGAGGCTGAGGCAGGAGAATAACTTAAGCCCAGGAGTTGAAGGTTGCTGTGAGCTGTGATGCCACAGCACTCTACCCAGGGCGACAGCTTGAGGCTCTGTCTCAAAAAAAATAAGAGAGAAAATAGTTGTCCAGTTTTAAACAAAAATGATTAGCAGTGGTTATATCTAGGCTGACTGAATTACAGGGGATTTTTATTTTCTTTACTTGTTTCTGTATTTTCCAAACTTACACAATGAACATACACTATTGTAATTACTAGGAGAAGCCTGGGGGTAGGGTAGGAGATAGTACAGGAATGCATGATTTACTTGTGTCTTGTAAAAGTAATTTTCAATCCTACTTTAGAAACATATTGAAGCCATTTTAAAAAGAAAAGGGGAAGGCCAGATGTGGTGGCTCGGGCATATAATCCCAGCACTCTGGGAGGCCAAGGTGGGTGGTTGCTTGAGCTCATGAGTTTGAGACCAACCTGAGCAAAAGCAAGACCTCATTTCTACTAAAAATAAAAAAATTATGCTGGACTAAGTGGCTCACGCCTGCAATCCCAGCACTGTGGGAGGCTGAGGAGGGAGAATTGCTTGAGCTCAGGAGTTTGAGAATTCGAGACTTGACTAAGTGAGAGTAAGACCCTCAACTCCTAAAAGGTTGAAAAACCCAGCCTGGGCCTCAGTGAGTGCCTATAATCCCAGGGGCTTATGGAGGCTGAGGCAGCATAGGATGCCCACAGCCTTAGTCTGAGGTTGCAGAGAGGTAGGACACCATTGCACTCTGCTCAGGGCATAGAGTGGGACTCTCTCAACAACAAATAAATAAATAAACAAATCAATGAAAAGAAAAACACAGGCGGTGCCTGTGGCTCAGTGAGTATGGCGCCAGCCCCATATACCATGGGTGGTGGGTTCGAACCTGGCGCCAGCCAAACTGCAACAATAAAAAAAATAGCCAGGCATTGTGGCAAGTGCCTGTAGTCCCAGCTGCTGGGGAGGCTGACGCAAAAGAATCGCCTAAACCCAAGAGCTGGAGGTTGCTGTGAGCTGTGAGGCCAGCACTCTATGGAGGGCAACAAACTGAGACAGTGAAGACTCTGTCTCAAAAAAAAAAAAAAAAGAAAGAAAGAAAAACTGAGGCAAAAGGATTGCTTGAGCCCAAGTTTAAGGTTGCTGTGAGCTATGACATCACAGTATTCTACCCAGGGTGACAGCTTGACACTCTGCCTCAAAAAATAAATAAATAGGCTAGGCGCCTGTGGCTCAATGGGCTAAGGCACCAGCCAAGAACACCTGAGCTAAAGGGTTCGAATCCAGCCCGGGCCCACCAAACAATAATGACAGCTGCAACTAAAAAATGGCTGGGTATTGTGGCGGACGCCTGTAGTCCCAGCTACTTGGGAGGTGGAGGCAGGAGACTCCCTTAAGCCCAGGAATTGGAGGTTGCTGTGAGCTGTGATGCCACAGCACTATCCAGGGTGACAGCTTGAGGCTCTGTCTCAAAATAAATAAATAAAAAATAAATAAACAGGCTCGGCACCTGTGGCTCAACAGGCTAAGACGCCAGCCACGTACACCTGAGCTGGTGGGTTCGAATCCAGCCCAGGCCCGCCAAACAACAATGACGGCTGCAACCAAAAAATGGCGGGGTGTTGTGGCGGGTGCCTGTAGTCCCAGCTACTTGGGAGGCAGAGGCAAAAGACTCACTTTAGCCCAGGAATTAGAGGTTGCTGTGAGCTGTGATGTCGCAGCACTCTATCCAGGGTGACAGCTTGAGGCTCCGTCTTAAATAAATAAATACGTAAGTCCGGGAGCAAGATGGCGGCCGAGTAACAGCTTCCTTGCAACTGGGCACGGTGAGACTGGGGAGAGAAGACTTTAGGCATCTCTGGCTGGCGAGATCTGCCCAGCAACATCCCTTGGGGGACACAGTAAGACAGCATGAAACTTCTGGATCCCATGAGGAAGACAAAAGCAATGGAAAACTGGCAAGTGGTTGCGTGTGTTCGCTCAGTTGAATCCTGCCGGCAGCTGTAGGTACAGCAGCAGTGAGATTACAAACTGGAAAGACCTTACCTGTGAGCTGTTTGAGTGTTTTTAGACTTGGCACTCAGTTGAACTACCTTGGGAGAACTTGGGCAAGAGTGCGGAGGTCTTTAAGTGTCATCTAGGGCCCCAGAAGAAGTCACGGAGCCAGAAGGAGCTACCAGTGTTTGGTTGTGGGATGTATGGAGCCATTATGGGAGAACTGCCCCGGCAAGCTCCACCCTCAGGGTCGCAGAACAAGCATAGGGCAGGAGCCAGTAATCTAATGACTGAGCAGCCTAAAGGCAGGGACTGAGATGCCTTGCAGCCTTAGCCCTCAAGGGCATAGAGTGAGACCAGTTTTGGCACACTGGGTAAGATTCCTGGGAAAGCTTCTGCTTAGCCCAGGTTAGCAATTTAAAGCGCCTTCTAAGTGGGCTGAGGAGGATTTAGGCTCTCCACCCTGAAGGGTTTGAGAAATCATTAGAGGCCTCCAGTCTCCACTCCAGCCGTATCAGCACTGTGATTAACATATCATACCCCAGAAGATCACCTATTGTCCAGACAATATTTAGCAAGATACATATACTGCTTTGTTTTGGGTTTTGTGTTATTTTGTTTTTGTTGTTATTTTTTTATTTTTAATGTGAACATTTTCCCTATAGATTTTTTCTTTTTTTTTCTTTTATTTCTTCATTTTTCTAGTTTAAATATAATTTTCCTTGTTGCCTTTTTCAATAATTAGAACTTCATTTTTGCTAGTGTTTCTACCCCATTATTTGGTTTTTTACTCCAATTTTATCCCGTAAAGTTTTTGGTTTGCTTGTTTTGGTTTGATTTATTGCATTTTTGTCTTTCCTCTCTACTTGGTGGAGGTGGGCTACTGTGTCCAAGCAGGTTGGCAAAGAGCTGCTGATCTAAGCACCCAACCCTGCACCCCCAGAGGTTGGGAGTTCTTAAGGCTGGGTCAAAGTACTTGATTGTACACCTATATTGCTCCTGTCCCCCTCTTTCTGTGCCTCTCTTCTTTTTCTCAATAGTCGCTTCTATCCACTCCCTCTTTCTCCCTTTTCTTTTTTCTTTATTTCTTTATTTCTTTTTTCCCTTCTTGCTCTTCAATCTTCTCATCCTTCTAGTCCTGTACCAAAAGGGCTAATTGAAACCCTAGTCCAGAGGCAAAGCAACTTAAAGAGCAGGAGGAAGTGAAAGGAAAATTAGGGCAAGGAAACAGATAAAAGAAATCACTCAAGAGGAAGAATCAGCAGAAAACTCCTGGCATCATGAAAACACAGTCCAGAGCAAACCCCCATGGGACTGTGAGGTAGCTACTGCAGAGGATTCCACCTATAAGGAAATGTTAGAAATGACAGAAAGGGAATTTAGAATACAGATGATGAAAACAATGAAGGAAATGAAGGAAACAATGACGGAAACTGCTGATAAAGTGGAAAATAAACAAAAGGAAATCGAAAACAGAATCAATTAAGAGATGAATGCCCCGTAATTGCACTAACATACACAGCTATAATTTAATTAAAAAAAAAAGAGATGAACAATACGAAGACTATAAAAAGGATATAGCAGAGCTGAAGGAACTGAAGCAGTCAGTTCCAATTAGGGAACTTAAAGATGCAATAGAAAGTATCAACAACAGATTAGACCATGCCGAAGGAAGAATCTCAGAGGTAGAGGACAAAGCTCTTGAGATAACTCAGATAGTTAAAGGGGCAGAAAAGAAGAGAGAGAAAGCAGAACATTTGCTGACAAAATTATGTGACATCATGAAACATTCAAACATACGAGTTATAGGTATCCCAGAAGGGGAAGAAGAATGCCACAGGGGAATGGAAGCCATACTAGAAAATATTATAAATGAAAATTTCCCAAATATCACCAAAGATTCTGACACACTCCTTTCAGAGGGATAACGGACCCAAGGTCGCCTCAACTCTAACCAAGCTTCCCCAAGACACAATGTGATGAAACTGTCCAAAGTCAAGACAAAAGAAAAGATTCTTCAAGAATCTTCAAGATTACTTCTGGTGCCAGGAGTAAGCACCAGTTGACCTACTAGGGCAAATCCATCATGGTGACTGCAGACCTCTCTAATGAAACTTTACAAGCAAGAAGCCAATGGTCATCTACCTTTATTCTACTTAAACAGAACAATCTTCAGCCCAGAACTCTACATCCTGTGAAGCTAAGCTTTAAAATTAACGGAGAAATCAAGTCATTTACTGATATACAAACACTGAGGAAATTCACCACAATGCGACCAGCTCTACAGGAAATACTTCAACCTGTTCTACACACTGATCATCAAAATGCATCAAGAGCAAACTAAGAATCAGAAATTAAAGGACAGAATCTAACTTCCACACTGATGCAAAAGATAAAACTAAGCAATGGACTCTCACAAAATAAGATGACTAGAACACTACTGCACTTATCAATTATCTCAATAAATGTTAATGGCTTAAATTCCCCCACTGAAGAGGCATAGATTGGCTGACTGGATTAAAAAACACAAGCCATCCATTTGCCATCTGCCGGAAACACACCTAGCTTCAAAAGACAAATTAAAACTCCGAGTTAAGGGTTGGAAGACAATTTTTCAGGCAAACGGAATTCAGAAGAAAACAGGAGTTGCAATCTTATTTTCAGATACATGTGGATGTAAAGCAACTAAAGTCTGGATCGGCACCTGTGTTTCGACGGGCTAAGGCACCAGCCACATACACCTAAGCTGGCAGGTTCGAATCCAGGTTGGGCCCGCCAAACAACAATGATGGCTGCAACCAAAAAATGGCCAGGCATTGTGGCGGGCGCCTGTTGTCCCAGCTACTTGGGAGGCGGAGGCAAGAGACTCACTTGAGCCCAGGAATTGGAGGCTGCTGTGAGCTGTGATGCCACAGCACTCTACCCAGGGTGATAGCTTGAGGCTCTGTCTCAAAAATAAATAAATAAATAAATAAATAAAAATAAAGCAACTAAAGTTAAAAAAGACAAAGATGGTCACTTTATATTGGTCAAAGGAAAAATACAACAAGAGGATATTTCTTTTTTTTTTTGAGACAGAGCCTCAAGCTGTCACCCGGGAGTGCTCTGGCATCACAGCTCACAGCAACCTCCAACTCCTGGGCTCAAGCGAGTCTCCTGCCTCTGCCTCCCAAGTAGCTGGGACTATAGGCGCCCGCCACAACGCCCAGCCATTTTTTTTTTGGTTGCAGCCAACGTTGTTTGGCGGGCCCAGGCTGGATTCGAACCCGCCAGCTCTGGTGTACGTGGCTGGTGCCTTAGCCCGTTGAGCCACAGGCGCCGAGCCAACAAGAGGATTTTTCAATTTTAAACATTTATGCACCCAATTTAAATGCTCCTAGATTCTTGAAACAGACCTTACTCAGTCTGAGCAATATGATATCCTATAATACCATAATAACAGGGGACTATCCTCTAAACAGAAATTAAACAAAGAGATAAGGGATTTAAATGAGACCCTAGAACAACTGTGCTTGATAGACATATATAGAACACTCCATCCTACAGATAAAGAATATACATTCTTCTCATTGGCCCATGGAACAGTCTCCAAACATGATCATATCCTAGGACACAAAATAAACCTCAACAGAATCAAAAGAATTGAAATTTTACCTTGCATTTTCTCAGAACACAAGGCACTAAAGGTGGAACTCAACTCCAACAAAAGCATTCAACCCCACATAAAGGCATGGAAATTAAACAACCTTCTGTTGAATGACTATCGGGTGCAGGAAGAAATAAAATAGGAAATCACTGACTTCCTTGAACATAACAACAATGAAGACACAAGCTACCAAAACCTGTGGGATACTATAAAAGCAGTTCTGAGAGGAAAATTTATCACTTTAGATGCTTACATTCGAAAAACAGAAAGAGAGCACATCAACAAACTCAGAAGCCATCTTATGGCACTGGAAAAAGAAGAACAATCTAAGCCTAAACCCTGCAGAAGAAAAGAAATATCCAAAATTAAATCAGAGATAAATGAAATTGAAAACAATAAAATCATTCAGAAAATCAATGAAACAAGGAGTTGGTTGTTTGAAAAAAAATAAATAAAATAGATAAACATTTGGCCAGACTAACTAGAAATAGAAAAGTAAATCTCTAGTAACCTCAATCAGAAATGATAAAGGGGAAATTACAACTGATGCCACAGAGATACAAGAGATCATCTCTGAATACTACCAGCAGCTCTATGCACAGAAATTTGACAATGTGAAGGAAATGGATCAATATTTTGAATCACACCCTCTCCCCAGACTTAGCCAGGAAGAAACAGAGCTCCTGAACAGACCAATTTCAAGCACTGAGATTACAGAAACAATCAAAAATCTTCCAACCAAAAAATGCCCTGGTCCGGATGGCTTCACACCAGAATTCTATCAACCGTTCAAGGAAGAGCTTATTCCCATACTGCAGAAATTATTCCAAAAAATTGAGGAGGAAGGAATCTTCCCCAACACATTCTATGAAGCAAACATCACCCTGATACCAAAACCAGGAAAAGACCCAA
>CAUYON010027607.1:0-11640 GCA_963573935.1 Arctocebus calabarensis
AGCGAATCTCCTGCCTCTGTCTCCCAAGTAGCTGGGACTAGAGGCGCCTGCCACAACGCCCAGCTATTTTTGTTTGGGTTGCAGCTGTCATTGTTAGTTGACGGGCCCAGGCTGGATTTGAACTCACCAGCTCAGGTTTACTTGGCTAGCGCCTTAGCCCGCTGAGCCATAGGCGCCGAGCCATGCAATGTTATTTTTTCTGAATACCAGAATGCCACATTTTGAAGGAATAGTATGAAAAGTAAAAACGTAATTGAGAATAATGTAGAGCCCCTATTAAAAGGGGTTTGTTGGTGTACCCCGAGACAAGACCAAGAGAGGTTCAAGCCACCTTCAGTGAAAGGGCACAGAGACCTCCCTGGGCAGAGAAGGCAGCTGTTTCAAGCGTGCTTGAAGCTTGTTTTTATACTAGGTGTAGGGGGGAGAGTCCACAGGCTACTGGAAGATTTCGGTGGGCTAGGGTATTTCTGGTGGAACTCTTGGGGCAGTGCTAGGTGGGTCTTTTGTTCTGGGAGAGGTGGAGGAGAAAGGGTTTAGACCCCTGACACTCCCCTTGCTGTAACTGAACAGAAGAACCAAGTAGTACCACATTGTGTGTACGAGGCACACATGAGTGCTGGTGATCACAGGGAAGCAAGGACACTGTAGCCGTTCAGTCCATCTCCAAACATCGGAGGGTCCTGGAAATTCAACTACGTCAGTGCAGTCGTTTTTACCTCTCTAACTGAAGAATAATAGGAGGCCTTTAGTTACACACACATATAACATATATTTGAGATTGGGGAACAAAAATAAGTCAGAAAGCACCAAATCAGTACTATAAGCATCACTTTTGTCTGCAACTGATCTGGGTACAAAATTTTAGTCATCTGTCTAGTGGAAAGTTTGCTTGACTTTAGTTGTTCAGTCACTTTGTATAAGCTGAACCTATTGATAGTGTGGTGTTAGCGTTTGCTTCTGTGGTTAATTGTCCATTCTGTTCAATTAGGGAATGACCAAGAGTAAATTTTCCTCACACATCAAGTGAATGGTCTGCTGCTGTGGACTTCACCTTCATCCTTGTCTTGTAATTCTTAAACAAGTTTTCTATCTGTAAACTGCTGATTTGGGGAAGAAATGGTCCCTGTATACTTTTCCTAAAGCATCAATGATTTCACCATTGTGCCACCCGTGCATCACCGTAAATTTGACAATTGTTCTTGCTTCAATTTCAGCAAAACTTATTCTTCTGATAGGGGCTGTTTTCAGATTAATTATTTTGAGACAGAGCCTCCCTCTGTTGCCTGGGATAGAGTGCAGTGGCCTCAGCCTAGCTCATAGGAGCCTCCAACTCCTCAGATCAATTGATTCTCCTCCAAAGTAGCTAGGACTACAGGCCCCTGGCCACCGTGTTGGGCTAATTTTTCTATTTTTAGTGGAAATGGGGGTCTCACTTTTGCTCTGGCTCACCTCAAACTCCTGACTTCAAGCAACCCTCCTGCCTTGGCCTCCCAGAGTGTTAGGATCACAGGCATGAGCCGCCATGCCCAGCCTTTAACCTGATGTCTTATCTTCTTGGTGCTTCAAAGTAGATCCTGTTCAGACGTGTTACAACAAGTTAGTATGAGTTTATTTTGGTGCAAACATTTTTTGAAATCCATGCACAGCCTTTTTTTTTTTTTAAGTGAACTTATCTGTAAACTTTATTTTATTTTATTTATTTATTTTTTTACAATGTGCTGGTTTTATATACAATTTGAAATATTTTCATCAAACTGGTTAACATAGCCTTCACGGCATTTTCTTAAGACATTTATATTTTACATTTAGTAAATTTCACATGCACCCTTGTAAGATGCACTGTAGGTGTGGAATATGCATTTTCCATGAACTTTTTGAAGTTTCCGCATACATACACATGTATATACAGCTGCTTTTGTCTAGCTGACTTTGTAATACCCATTTTGTTGGTTTTATAAGGAGTTTGACTGCCACTTAGCCATTTTCTATAATTAGATAATTTTCTAAATCATAGCTCACTACTTAGAGTAGTCCTGAAAATGGTGTCATAATGAACACCTTAAGATTAGACTATTTTTATTAACCTGTCAAAGACATCTCTAATCATGTGGTTCTAACCATCAGGTACCTTGTTATTTTACATTCAGATGCTGTTTCTTGCACAAGTAAATCCACAAGGGACTGCAAACTGCAGCATATGTAGTATATATACAAAACTGAGGAAAGAGTATACTCATGTCTTGGGTCAGTACTGTATGAGATAAACCTAATTACTATATACACTCCACTTGTTAGGCCTGTCGCTTTAAGTAATTGTGCTGTTATTATAAGCTATTTCCTTATTACTCCTTCAGGGTTTAAGAGTCATGCATCATTTTGAATCTGTCCAGAGTTCAGTTATCTACATGTCAATGCTTATTGCTTTCTTTGTACGTTAACTTGTTCCTTAATTTTTCCAAAGCCAAGTAGTTCTCATTTCTCAGATTTACTGCTATTGATAATGCTTTCCACAAACATTTGTTTCATGTATTCTGTCTTTATGCCTGACGCTATCGTGACAATTCATTATCAGTAGGACTCTACTTCCCCTTTGATATAACTTTGTCAAAAATTTGTGGAATGGCCTCAAGAGACCTGTTGTAATTCCTGCAGACACTGATAAATGTTCAAAGCTGCCATTAAATAATGAAATCTGATTGTACCCCCTTCCTGTTTTACACCTCTGATGATTCACCCTGCCAGTGGGAAAAACTATAAACTGTTCAGTCTGACCTCTGGGCTCCCACCCTCTTCACTGACCTTTTCTTCCCGTCATGAACACCATTGGTTCCACCCCTCCAAACAGCCTACATTCCTCCCAGTGTTTATTTCCACATGGTGTTCTTTCTACTTGATTTCCTAGCCTTTCTTTTCACCACCTGGTAAATCTTTCTCATCCACAATCTGATTCTTTGAAGCCTTTCACAATTCCTTAGATCTAGTCAATATCTTGCTTTGATCTGATAATGCCTTTACATAAATGCTTTATATTCCAAAGCCCATTTTGGTAGCTCACACCTATAATCGCAATACTCTGGGAGACTGAGATGGTGGATTGCCTGAGCTCAGGACACCCCATCTCTAAAAATAGCTGGGTGTTATGGCAGGCACTTGTCCTAGCTACTTAGGAAGCTGAGGCAAGAGGATCGATCACTTGAGCCCCCAAATGAGAGGTTACTGTGAGCTATGATGCCTTGGCACTCTACCCAGGGCAATAGAATGAGACTCTGTCTTAAAAATAAATTAATAAATAAATAAAACCTATATATACATTAATATTATCTATATTATATTCCATTCAACTACTTTGGTTCGTAACTATGTGTCTTTTGTTGCTCTGAGTCTAGAATGTGGCTTCTTTTCATGACAGGGACTGTGGGATTCTTATTTCTTCACTGCGCAGGACCTATTAAGATCCTTTGAATGAGCGAGTGATCAATAAATGTCAATTTGAATTAATAAACACAGTACGAATGAACAGTCATCATATTTCTTGGGCATATTTTGCCACAAGATCATCTATAACTAATAAAGATAATGTATTTAGCAAAGTTCCAGTTTTGAAATTTCACGCATATTACTTTTAACATTATTTTTTATTGAGTGTTATATACAAACAACCATAATATTTGTTCCAAGATGAAAAGAACTTTGTGTGTGATGAAGAATAAGCCATGGAAAAGATAACATGGACGGTTAGTCAAAAACTTCAGCAAATCAATGCTTTCACATTTAGAAAGAAAATACTCCGTTGATTTTATGATGCAATGAGATAGTAATACACTTACTTTCCTTGATTCTTCGCATGGTTTATTAATCAAATTATTTGGTATAGAAATCAGTTTCCTGATTTGGATCATGTAAACTCTAGACTCTATACAACCAAAGTGACAGTTCTAGGATAAGAACTCAGATGTCATAAGCCCCTCTTCTTTCTCACATTCCATGTTATTGCCAGCACATAATATAATATTAATAAATAATGTAACATGCATTTTGGATTCAAGTTCATTTTTCCTCATTGAATACTTAAAAACTTTTTTTATGATGCAGGGCTGTTTCCATGGAACACACTAGTCTGTCTACATCTTGTATAATGAAAGGATAAAAAAATTAAAAATCACACTGTTTTGGTTTTGTGTACTTTTTTTTTGTATTTCCGAGTGCAAATAACATAAGCATATGATTTTTTTCTTAAAATTTATAAAGGTATAAAAGAAGTGCTACATTTATGTTGTTAACATTTAAAATGCTATGACCACTTTCAAAAGCTCTTTAAACTGCCTATTTTTAAAGTGAATTAACTGTAGAAGGACACCTCTGTGCTATTCTGTGGAGTAAAATCAACTTAGAATGAAATGCAATCAAGCAACACGTAAAAAGGAGAAAAATAATCCTGCCCTATAATAATATTTCTCTTTATTTAATTTAATCCATTTCAAAGAATGTTCTTCATATTGTCTAATCTCAGCAAGTGAAGGAAGTGTTTCATTCCAGTTCATGGGACGCTCTTATTGCCTTCCTTCTACAAGCATTATCATACAACTTCTAACTGTGTCAGGGCTGGACACGCAGAGGTGAAATTTATTATCTGTCCTCAAGAACCTCTGAAACATTTGTGAATCATTTTTTATAAATTCACAAATGAGAACAATGACAGAAGTATGACACAAGAGGAGGGACAGATTATAATGATTGAGATGGGCTGGCTTTTAAAGCATTTACACTAATAATTCTATGTAATTTGAAAGCTGTCTCATGCATTTTACTCA
Source organism: Arctocebus calabarensis (assembly GCA_963573935.1). Classification (NCBI taxonomy): domain Eukaryota; kingdom Metazoa; phylum Chordata; class Mammalia; order Primates; family Lorisidae; genus Arctocebus; species Arctocebus calabarensis. Next base: position 4,812 of record CAUYON010027607.1, read on the forward strand.
CAATGTTGAACAGAGAAGAATTACATGGAAATTCTGTTCTAGCCAATGTAGTAAACAAAGACTATGAACAAAGATTCTGTACATGACCTTTGAGGATAGGGAATAAACTACAATTCTCATTTCAAACACTTTTCCATCTAAAAATATGTGTCTAAATATTTTAGCTAGTGTGAGCAGATCCTGTTGCTTTGCTACATGTTAGCCTAGATTTATGCTAGGTTATTATTCATGGTATCCAAAGTCTCTGTAATCTTTAAACCAATAGGTAGAGCATTTGTTGTGTTGACAGCTTAGAGAAATTTTCTGAGTGTTTGTTTGAAGTGTTTGGAATCATTGGATTAAATTATGAATCAAATAATTGTAGCTTCTCACATAAGATATATAAAGAATAAGGTTTTAGGAAGCCCAAATATTAAGCCATGTTTAAGAAACACACTATATAAAAGGGTTGGAGGTAGGAGCTTTGATCCATAGTATCCCCAGTTGATTAGTTAAAGAAAGAAATTGTACTTTGAATTATAATAGCATATTATGAAATTTCTTGTCTTGCTTAAAAAGAACTTCATGTGATCTTACTCATTTTTCATGATAAATATATATCATAAGAAAACTGTTGGTAGTCCACCATAGACCCTGTTGTTTTCATATGATCAATTTCACATTTTAATTGTTTATCTTATGTACAGAACTTTGATGTATTAAGAATCTATATAAAGAGCAATAAATTAACTACAAAATTCCAAATTGAATTATCAGTTTATTTGCTCTGTATTCAACAAATAATGTATTCTATATTCAGAGGAAAGGAAGAAGATAAAAACCACCAAGTAATCTCAGTGATATGTAGAGACTGATATGGAAACATGATTCCAATAGACTCAGGCCTTTCAAATATCATTATCCATCGGAATTCCTTGGAAGCCTTGTTGAAACACTGATTTCTGGGACCCATCCCTGAAGTTTCTGATTCAGAGGGTCTAGGGTGAGGGCTAAGGATTTGCATTTTCAGTAAGTTCCCAGGTGATGCTGAGAAGGCTGCTCTGTGACTGCACTTTACAGCCACTGTACTTGAGTCTCAGGAGGATAACAAAAATGTGTCTAAAGGTGCTTCTGGAACAGAGACATGTGATCCTCAGTCTACTGGAGACTTAGGGGAGGTCACCTCTTTTGGAAGGAGGTGACACTTGAGCTAAGACTTCAAAGATCCCTTCTCCAGGCAGGTTGATGTTACCAGGCAGAAGGAAAGACAGACATACTACCAGTGTGTGTTATATTCACACACTGTAATGTAGCTCCAATTCTTGATTCCAAGTCACGTTGGAGAAGCTGGGGAAAAGGAAGCTGAGGAGTTTGGAGAGCCTTTGAAGAAAAAGACTTGAATCTGTAAAACCTTAGTGAAATCCTTACAGTTTTTGAGAGATTGCTGAGGGTGCAGTATGGAAGGAGATTGAATGGGAAGAGCTCAGGACTGTAGTTAAAATAGACAACAAATGATGCAGATCTGCACTGCTCTAGTGACAGTGGCGATCACAAGAAAGGGATGTAGGGTGACTCAAAGGTCGTATCAGCAGCAACTGGTTATTGCCACTAAGGAACAGTAACCAAGGATGCCTTCTGGGCTGGCACTGGTTTTGTAAAGATGGCGTGTACTGTGATTGGGCCTGCAGGGAAAAGAATGTATTTGTGGAAATTTACTGGTGAAGAAAAACTTATTTTGGTTATGCTGAATTTTGCTGTCTGTGAAATATGCAATTAGAGATGCTCAGAAAAGAAACATGGTTATGCAAATATAGATTATTTTGTTCCTGTATTAGCCTTTATATACTATGTATATCTAACACAAAAATAAATATATACTTGGATGTGTGTGTGTGTGTGTGTGTACAAAAAACCCCCCAAGAATGACACATAACCCTATCTTCATTATTATGGCCTCAACCTACAGAAATTGTGTTTACTTTAATTTTATGATCCAACCAAAATCCAGAATTTTAGCAAACAATAGAAAAGACATAAAATATAATAGATAATCTGTAAAAATGCTAATCATGACCATAAAACAACCATCATTTTCCCCTACAAATCTCAATAAGAGTCGTTGATTCTATCTTGGAAGTCTGCCTCAAATGCAGAATTATTTCAGTAAGTTGGAAATGGCACTATAGCAAAACTTAATATCGTGTGTTTATAGTTATTATAGGTATTGACATTATTTTTTATAAATGTGATAGAATCAGAAATTGCTGCAGGTATTATGTGCCAACAATTGGTTGAGAAGTGTGCACATTAATATTTAAGAGGAAAGAAAAAAAACCTTCATAATCTTCCAACACTTGAGGGTTTGGTGTTCTCAGGATAGATAAACAGTTTGTGCAAACATTATCCCCTTCCAAACTTCATGCATATTAAATATCATCCATTACAACATGTGGGGATTTAAAGGCTGTGAGGGATCTCTCGTTTGTAAATGTAAACTGATCTAAGTCATTTCTCTGCTGAAATCGCGGTAGCCTATCTTTTATTTGTAGAGAAGCTACTGGAGCTCAGCCTTGTGAGGAACCATCCCTAGCTGGTCTTTGCATCTTAGGTACCCAGAATAGTGTTTAGCATCTGGTAAGTACTATATTTAATACATTCTAGTTAATGAATTTACGACTTAAATTCACCATGTTGGTCATAACCATCTCCCGTTTGTTTTTTGCAACTTAAACTTATTTGTAAAAAACTGAGCAATTGCTTTTTCCCTTTCTTAATTTTTTCTTGCGAAAATGGTGAGCATCTTTGTTTTCTTGATATTTTAATGAAAAATGTGTGATCTTAAGCACCTTGTTGTTTTGCAAAAATAAACATATGTGTCTCCTCTGCAGCACATTTTTACAGACATACACTGCAGACTGACATCAGATGGTAGGGGCCAGTGTGGTGGGGAGGACAACAGAGTAGCAAAGTGTGCTTATTAGCCTGGAACTTAGTTTGAAGAATTGAGAGAGAGTAACACACAGAAAGAGTTCACCAAGGTGTATGAATTTTCACGTTGACAACTCCATGGAGAAGTATTTGATAAATTTGCAATATTCTTGAAGTTAAATCACTGCTTTCTCTATGAGAATTTGAGGCAAGGAGTTAGGGAGGAAAGAGAAAACTTGAGTGTTCATTCTAAGAACTGAATTCAGCAGACCCTGTTTGAAATATATAAATAAATAATCATTTACAATCATCCTTCAGTCCAAATCTAGTTTACTCTCGGTAAACGAGACACATATGTACCAACTTTAAACACTTTATCCTTTTAGTTCCAGGTCAGAAGTCTTCCACCTGTTTGCAACCTGAACTACTAAATGGGTATTCTCAGAGTACAGTAATAGTTTTATAAGCCCTATGAGTATTATCTGTTTGTATCACTTTAATGAAATAGATGACCAGATTATCTCATCACTTTTTTGCCAAGGTTGGATTAGTTTGCTTTTGCTTCTCTTTTTTGATCTAATATCGATATTTTAACTAATGAAAATACTTCCTCTATTGGGCATGCATGGTCTTCTTAAAGTTTAAAATTTGTGACTACTTATGAATCTCAGCATATCACTTCATTTTATAAGTTTGTTTGCATTTCAGCAGTGAGTCATTTAAATGAGGTTGGCAATTAGTTGAGCAATTAATTGAGTTTTATAGCTCTAGGGGGACAATGGAAGTCTGGCTAAAGATGGATATTTATTTTGCTGAATGGAGAAAATGGAAAGAACACACAGGAAACCATGCCTTGAGCTCTAAAAGTAATAATTATCTGGCAACTTTAAGAAAAATATTTCTTCACTTGGATATTAGTCTTCATTGTGCAATATATGCCACTTAACAAATTGAATGCTTCCTAAGTATTTTCCAGTGCTGATATTATAGTGTCTTAATGGACATTTTATTATTTAATTCTCTGTGGTATTTATTATTTAATCATGTTGGAGCAATTTTTAGAGTCTCTTAAATATCATCATTGTGAATTAAAATATTCAAATAATTCTGCTGATGGGCAGTATTATAATACCTACAAGAGCTGATGATGTTCAAATTGAACATATGGCACTTGGAATATAATGATTTTCTTTATAGAAAATGCCATAGAATAATCATTATAATTTCTTACCAATTATTAATAACTTAATGATAATCATTATTTTGGTAATTTTAAGAAACAATTATCATTTTCTTCCAGTCTTTTCTTGTGATGAATTGAGACCTGTTTCAATCAAAAATACCACATGGTGATTGTTCTATATAGCACGTTCTCTGCTGTATCTTCAGATGTTAGAAGATTTGTACAGGATTTGAGATGGAATCTAAAGCATTAATAGAAGGTTTCTTCACAAGACTTTACAAAGAGGTAGCCAAGATGTAGATATATTTTGTAAAATTTTATAATGAATATTTTTTAAATAAAGGTACGTTCAGCTACAATTTTCCATTTTTCATATGTATGACAACTCTTGATGTACCCTGTATTGAAGAATGGAGGTCTTTGGAACTGCCATTTCTGCCAAGTATCTGATAAGATAATGATGAACAATTAATATTACCATACTTGGCCTTAAATGAAGTTAAGATATTCATCAGAGAAGTTATTTTCTGCCAAGTACATGCCCACATGAATTGTAAGATTTTTCTACTGGAACTGAAATATAAAAAGAATGTAAATATTACCCTCATTCATATTTTAGTCATAATATTGAGCAGTAGTTAGGAAATAGTCTGCATATGTAAAAAATTTAGAATTAACAGCAATTTTCCATAAATATTCCAGTAAAAAGCATTACATAATGTAATTTATGCAGCATTTTTAGGGGAGAGAGAGAACTTTTATCATTTCCAAACAATAAATGATAAACTTCTAAACTTCCTTTAGTTAGAGGAAGTTAAAAAAAAGGGCAAGTTCATGAAGGTTAGAGATATGGTTCATGGTCAAGGAAGATGGCTCCATCTATTCTGAATTGAAAAAAATTGAATTTAGTCTGGCTTTAAGCCAGTTTTAATATTAACAAGATTTATTTGGTTGATTGCTATTGACCCAGAGTGAACTGACTTGTGAAGAGTGCCTGCAGCTCTCTGTACAAGATGGTTCAGGGTCTCCCAGTTTCCTGAGACTCCAGAAATTTAACTCTCTCTTCATCCTTGTGAAATAAATCTCGTGTTTCTAGATAATTTCCACACTGCTAACTCATTCATTTATGGAATAAATAAATATAAAGTAGAATTATGTATATCTTCGATAGCACCAATACCTACTTTAAGTTACATAAGAGTGTGTTTTATATATGGCTCTAAAATTTTTGGAACATATTTTAACCTTAATGTTTAAAAAAAAAAAAAAAAAAGGCTGGCTGCAATGGCTCATGTCTGTAATCCCAGCACTCTGGGAAGTCAAGGTGAGTGGATTGCTTGAACTCAGGAGTATGAGATCAGCTGAAGCACAAGTGAGACTCTGTTTCCATTAAAAATAGAAAAAATAGCCAGATGTTCCAGCAGGTGCCTCTAGTCGCAGCTGCTGGGGAGGCTAATGGTAAGAGGATCACTTGTGCCCAGGAGTTTGAGGTGAACTATGACACCATAGAGCTCTAGCCTGGGCAACAGAGGGAGACTCTGTCTCAAGAAATACATACGTTAATAAATAAACAAATAAGTAAAATGAAAAGTGGGGCTGGTTGACTTTCATTACAAAAATAAAATAAAGCCCTAAGGATATTAACAACAGCAGCAGACAACAAAAGAGAACAAATAATAAACCAGGAATGATAACCTGATTTTGAGGCATATTTCAGATAAAAATGAGAAGCCCTTTGCTCAGAAATTTCTTAAAAATTTAAAGATGGAATAATAAAGCATGAAACTGGGTGTGGGGCCCCCTGTTACCATATGGTTGTAAACCTGCGAAGCGAGCTCTGACTAAACCAATTATGGGAAAAGTTTATCTTCACTAGTAGTCAAAGATGGCACAATTTTTGAAGCATTGCTATGTATTTGTACAGGTATTTTAATATTATATTAGCATTAAACTGTGTTTAATATTTAATTTTAACATTAGGTTATCAGAACATGTTAAAATGACAACCCTGAGTTGCAATCCATTCATTCATACCTGTGGCCTTAGGAGTTGTCAGTACACAGTAAGAAGCATAAAACACTCATCCTCTTTGACTTGATATTTCTGGTCCTTGGAATTTAAATTGAGGTTATAATTTGATAAAAATCGAAACACCCATGATGAAAAATAAGTAGCTCTGGAAACACTGTAATCGCAATAAATTAGAATCTAATTGTACTCAACTGGAATAAATTAATAAGGCCTCAACAACTTGGATTATTAACTAGCTTTTAAAATGTTAAATGTATGATAATATATTTAACTTTATTAATATATAATATAATCTATATTAATATATAATAATATGACTATTAATATATAATATGTTATTTATATATCAAATTTATAATATTGATATTAAAATTAAATTGGTATATAATCTTACATACATATAATATTAAATATAACTATTAATCTATTAAATATAATAAACTTTTGAAATGTTTATGATATATGTGAAGACAGAATCATACAAACCAATATGGTCAAAGGACTGTTTAATAGGAGATAATGGGCAATTTCTGCAGCTTCCAGAAGCAGTTTATTTATAGTTTCACAGGATTGAAGCCTCTACTACAGGGATAAATCACAACTGCTACTATGAGGTCCTCTGAAAATAAAACAAACAAAAAAAGCCTTGCATATCTGCTTATCAGATATTATTTTCAAAAATCGAAACCTAAGGTTCTTAGGATAAAT
>CAUYON010027609.1:0-18513 GCA_963573935.1 Arctocebus calabarensis
CAACAACAAAAATAAACAAATGGGACTTAATTAAACTCAGAAGCTTCTGTATAGCTAAGGAGACAACAACCAAAGCAAATAGACATCCTACCCAATGGGAAAGGATATTTGCATATTTTGAATCAGACAAAGGCTTGATATCCAAGATCCATAGAGAACTCAAATTAATCCACATGAAGAAAGCCAACAATCCCATAAATCAATGGGCAAGAGACATGAATAGAACCTTCTCTAAAGAAGACAGATGAATGACTAACAAACATATGAAAAAATGCTCATCATCCCTAATTATTAGAGAAATACAAATCAAAACCACCCTGACATACCATCTAACTCCAGTGAGAATGGCCCACAGCACAAAATCTCAAAACTGCAAATGCTGGCATGTATGTGAAGAGAAGGGTACACTTTTACACTGCTGGTGGGACTGCAAACTGATACAACCTTTTTGGAAGGAAGTATGGAGAACTCTAAAAGAACTCAAGCTAGACCTCCCATTTGATCCTGCAATCCCATTACTGGGCATCTACCCAGAAGGAAAAAAATCCTTTTATCATAAGGACACTTGCACTAGACTGTTTATTGCAGCTCAGTTTACAATCACCAAAATGTGGAAACAACCTAAATGCCCACCAATCCAGGAATGGATTTACAAGTTATGGTATATGTACACTATGGAATATTATTCAGCCATTAAAAAAAATGGAGACTTTATAGTCTTTGTATTAACCTGGATGGAAGTGGAACACATTATTCTTAGTAAAGCATCTCAAGAATGGAGAAGCATCAATCCCATGTACTCAAGTTTGATATGAGGACAATTAATGACAATTATTGACACGGTGGGGGTAAGGGAAGGAGAGAGCAGAGAGAGAAAGAATGAAGGAGGGGTGGGGAAAGGAAGAGCAGAGAGAGGGAAGGAGCGATGGGGTAGGGTATTGGGTTCTTGGTGTGTGCCACACCTTTTGGGGGCAAAACATGATTGTAAGAGGAACTTTACCCAACAAATGCAAAAAACAATAATAACAATAATAATAATAATAATAAAATAAAAACAAAAAAAAAGATATATGAAGAAAAATAAATACAGGTTTTTTTTTCTCAAAATAAATAAATAAATTAATTAATTTAATTTAATTTAATAGCCAGGCATTGTGAAGGGCGCCTGTGGTCCCAGCTACTTATGAGGCTGAGGCAAGAGAATCGCCTAAGCCCAGGAGTTGGAGGTTGCTGTGAGCTGTGTGACGCCACAGCACTCTACCGAGGGCGATAAAGTAAGACTCTGGCTCTACAAAAAAAAGAAAGAAAGAAAGAAAATTTGAGGCCAGGTATGGTGGCTCATGCCTATAATCCTAGTACTCTGGAGGTTGAGGTGGGTGGATTGTTGAGCTCAGGAGTTGGAGACCAGCCTGAATGAGAGTAAGACCCTCCCCTTTTTCTACAAAATGTAAAAAAAGTCACCTGACATTGTGGTGGGCACCTGTAATCCCACCTATTCAGGAGGCTGAAGCAGGAGTCTGAGGTTGCTATGAGCTAGGCTAATGCCATGGCTCGGTAGCCTGGAGGAACAGAGTGAGACTCTGTCTCCCCCACCTAAAAAAAAAAAGAAAGAAAGAAAGAAAGAAAAGAAAAGAAAATTTGAGCTAAAATAATTTTATCTTTCCTAAGCATTATAGTTTTATTGGTATTATCTATAAAACATTAAAAAACATTGTACATCTTTGAATTATGAACACTTTAATTTCTCAATAACACAGCATATTCTATAACAAAGACTCTGTCACAACATGAGCTCAAATTAGAAATTAAAAATGGGAAAATTTTTTTGAAAAAGTAAGTACTAGAAAAAAAGTTGTAAAAATTATTTGCCTGTGAGATGGCAAGTGTCAATCTAGAATTTTAAAGTAACCAGGAATTGCCAGATCCCCTGGGTAAGGAGGCAGTTCTTAATATATTTTAATAACTGGCACGGCTCTTCTCTGAGCCATGTAGGTAGATTATTGCAGCTTTATGTTGCAGCCTTTGAAGATTAATCTTGAGACATATCTAAGTAACACACCAGGTGGGCTGTGACTCGCCCTCTGAGATCAGACATTTTTTTGTATCAAATAAAATGTTTTACCTTAAGCTTTTAAACCATCAAATTTATGCTTGTCAGTATTTCAGATGTTGACAATAATGTTTAAGTAAAGATTAATTAATTTATTTATTTATTTATTTTTGGAGGAGAGAGACCAGATATAAAATCTATTCCAATCACCTTTGTAACTGATGATAAGTTCATGGAACTGGGTGAATGATGCAGCCAACCTTGGCTTTGAGGAATGAAGGTAGGACAGCTCCAGCCTGTCTCATTGGTGGAGTGAAGTGAAAAGAACACTGTTGTTGAGAAATGAGTTCTTTCCTAGTTCTGCTTGGTCTGTCCTACTCATCTGGCTTCGAACTCTTTATCTCTGCATTTGAGCCTGGTCTAAACGATGCCTCATGTATGTTGGTATCAGTTATACACGGTCCTCAGGAATCACTTTTTTAGGGTATCTAGATCACTTGAAATTATGGCTGTGGGCAGATTTCCAATGAATGATCCTTTTTCCTTTCCAGTGCTAGGCAAATTACATAGGGAACTAGAATTATATGAATTCATTATATAAAGGTGTATACATTGTTTCAGTAATTCATTTTAAAACACAAATGAAACATCTGTTGCATAGCTTTCATCCATCAGAGTGACATTTTCCAATCGGAGGTGTGTAGGGTATTTATATGTCATTAAAAACAAAAATGAAAACATTTTGACATTTTGATTGTTTCAAGTAGAATCTATAAAGTTATTCTATTTTACATGCAGAAAGACATAAAAGAATTAGATTTCCTCAACTACATACTTATACTGTTCCAGATGGTAACAACAACATCTGGGCAAACTATCATGAGCTGATTTTTTGAATGAAGTAACTTAATTGTTGATTAACAAGCTATCATGATTTAAGATACGGCCACACTAGATTCAATAGCAGTGTCAAAGGTCATAAACTGTAGCATGTGCAAGCAAGTGGGTCCTTGATACTAGCTAACTTAAGTTGCAATTTGAAGCACTGACGTTAAACTTAAATTTCAGGCTAAAGTTAGGACATGCTGGAGGAAGAAATGAGGAAGAGCCATTTTGTAATTTCTGGGCTCTCTGTTTTGCAAATCATTAAATAAATAATGTAGCAGCAACATGATCAGAGTTCCTAGTGTCAATGAAAGTCAATCCTAGGATTATGAAATATAAATAATTGTTCTGTATGGATCGCATATGGGTTTGTGAGAGTCTAATGTATATACACACATGTATCACCTAATCATACATATAAATATTCATGTATGATTCCGCTAAATTTTAAAAAGTAATTAAGAGGAAAAGTGGTGTAATTCATTATTTCTAGCCAAAACACAAATGCCCATTTCAAACATGGTAAATGTTTTTGAAAGTATAAGCAAAAATAATAAATGAGAATGATTATCAGAAAAAGGTAAACTTTTTCAATTTTTTTTTTTACATTTCTTTTTTGGTGTTGCCTCCTAAAGAACGATGGATTATTTCAGCATTCTCACAGTCACCCTACTTTTTCAACTCTTGGTAGCCTAGCAGCAGGGCGTATTAGTATTTTCTGTCTGCTGGCTTGCATATGGTCCATTAGACATGAGTTTATGATAGATAGAAAGTGTGCTTTTCCTTTATTAACGCCACAGTATTGGTGACATGTGGCATGTGCACTTTCCAGTGAATGAGCTTGACCTTTAACTCTAAACAGTCCCTTGAGCAAGAGCAAGGCATGTTTAGAGGAACGATTACATAGGAGAAACAGATTGAAACTTTCTCTGATAGCATTAAAGAAATGCAGTCAAGTTTTTGCTATTGGAAGGCATCCAAAAACCGCAGTGCTGTAAAATGAGGAATTGGACAAAACAGTGTAGTGGAATTACTGGGTCTATATTAAATAATATAGACTTTTAAAAGTTATTTTTGGTATATATTGGCAAATTGTTTTTTAAGAAGGAAGCACTAATTTATATTCTTAGCCGTGAATGTATACCAGTTTTAGTATATCCTTTCCAAAACTGTCAACTCATATTTACTTGAGCATGCTTTGTAAGGTTATTTTATCCAAGGCGTTACGATAAGTTTCCATTCATTTATAATATTTAAATCTTCACAATAGTCCTGGGAAATATTAACACCCCTATTAAAGAGATGAGGAAACTGATACTCAGAAAACTTAATTTGGCCAAGATCACATACTGAAATTTTATCTCATTCTTTTCTTTCAGTGCCCTGTGCTTTTGTATCCTAACAACTCTCTAGGGATTAAACATTTACTTAACAGTTTGCTTTACCCATGTAGTATGATGATTTAACCGTAGATTGCTTTTTTTGTTAGAAATTAATATAATACAGAAACACCATGCTAAACAAAAATTCATTAATTTTTCTTAAATTTTTTCTCCAAAATGCAAGTTTCCTATCCTGGACTGATGACCTTTTGTGAGTCCTGGCGGTGTATCGCTGAAAAGCTGAAATTGGCCATGGAGAAATAGAAGTGACATTGAAAGTGGAACACGTGGTGCCAAAGATAGATGCATTTTAGAAAATGCATCTGAGCGTTAAAGAAGTATGATATTGTTTAATAAGAACTAGATAAAATTTGGTAAGAAACAAATGCCAACAATTATATAACTAGCTAATAAATATAATTTTGTGGTGTTCTGTAGATATCCCAAAGTGTTAATTATAACAGGAGCAGGTAAATTCTTTGGCTATGAAAGCATAGCAGTTTTTAATAGATGTATCACCTGGTAACCGTGGGCATTATTAAATATATGGAGCCTACAAGACATGGTAGAAGCATGGAAAAGTCTGGCCAGACTGGGTAATTTGTTTTAGGCCTATGGAGAAATCTATTAACCATTTCTTCTATAGACCAGTGATTATGAAGTAGGACAAGCTGTTCTTTCAATACCTACCCAAACCATACTGCACTCTGTATCAATTATTTGGCTGTCTGCGGCACATAGATTAGAATAAAGGGTTTTCTTAGTATTTGTGAATATTGCGGATTGCTGATTAGTAATTAAAGTACTGAATGAAGAAAATTAGGCCAAAATTGAATGGGAATGCAAAAGTCTTAATTCTGTGATACAGATGTTAGAAACAGATTGTCTTGAGCAGCTGATTCAACAACGTAGTGACATTCTACATAGCCATGGAGTATTTGCTTCCCATGTAAAACTCGAGTTGAACGCCTTTGAGATGGTTTCCTCTCCCATGCCTGTGATGTAGCTGTATGGGTATTAATTTAGTGAAATATCCTCTCTGCCAGGTGTGGGAACTAGCTGATTTTATTGTAATACCAGATCATTACTTAATTCATATGCAACAGAGTACAGCACATGGAAAGCATTATAAATCTATTTACAATGTGGCTGGTCTGATGATAACATTGTATTAAATTCCCAGGTGAGGCAATTTAAGCAATTGCTTTGCCATGTGCACGCCATGGAAATTAAATTCTCATATATGCCTTAGTAATAAACCAACTTCATTGTTATGCCTTTGCTAGGGCTGGACTGTAGAATCCTCCTTCTGGTTACGTATACTGTGTTTCACATGTAAAATCATATGGGAGGCGGCACCACAGATCACAGATTTTAATTAGTTTAAGCTAGGTTAATTTCATTTTGTTTCTAATTTAGCAGTGCCTGTCCAGGAACACATTCAGTTCAGTTGGGAAATGTCAAGGCTTGGGTCAAGTAGATAGATTGTTTCAAGCAAAATTTCCAGACAGAACTGAACAAATCTATCTGTTTGAACTTGGCTTTAAGAAAATTATCCAATCAGTATGCAAAAGTCTTGTTCATATGCCAAGTGGAAATCAAAAATCACTTTGAACCTGAAATTCTCACTTTTGTAACCAAAGAGTTATTTTTGTCATCAGTTGAAAATGGCCATTGAGACTTTGTGTACTTAAATGTATAGCCCGTGTACCGTCTGTAGATGCTCTGTCCACTTGTCTCTAGGCCACCTAAGTACGTAAGTTAGGAGGAATAAGCTTTACACAAACACACAACTATAAGTAAGGAATGCTCTTGTATTTAACTCTGCATATGCGTTGGGGGAGGGAGCAAATATTGTCAGTTGAAGCTTTTCTCCTCTTATGGTACAGACTAGAGATTGCAGTAGATTACAAACTGCACAGAGCTTCTGTCTTCTCCAGAAGCCACATATAAAGCACCGGTAGACAGTGGTAACTGACAACTAAGACTAAAAATGTTGACAATTTCTTGATTTGCCTGGTTAGCTTATGTATAGAAGTCATTAACTATTTATAAAATGCATTATGAATTGGGTTCCTTCAAACTGTAGCTGAACGTGTGACATTTCCAGCTCAAATTCTCATGTTTGCATTTGGCTAAAGTACAGATTTTATACAGTTGATAGTAAAGTGAAAATATTTAGTTAGGTTTATCAAGATATAATAGATGTTTCAGTTTCATTAACTTTGAAATCTTCAAATTTAAAGTATTATGGCGGTAGTCAATAATGTATCATGAGATTTCTTTTAAGTCCATAAAAGGAAACATAATTTATTGATGTTTTAGAGGAAAATTATCCATAAAACAATAAGAAATAAGTAAATAAGCCATTCAAAGGAATTTGCCTTTTTGGCTGGTCAGTTAGTTTAGTGATGTTCTTGCAGGCTAAATTATGGTTGATTATTCAGCTTATTTGAAATTTCAAATCATAAAGAATTATGAAAAAAATACCAATGTTGGACATCAAAATATAATTCTTGATAAAGCAACGTCTCAATTTGTTTTATTTTTATAAAACGAAACTCCAATAAAAAGAGTTTTCAGCATGGTTGTGTCATTTTCATGAGGGACTTTTTGGAGTATTTGAAATGAGTTGTCTCTTCATTCCTTAAGAGAAGGAGGAAGAGAAGCCCTGTCAGACAACAGTTTGTTAAATTCAGCAGATCATTTGCTTAATTATATCCAGAAAGCCATCCAAATGACCAGGTTTTACCATCCCAATGGTAAAGAATGACATTTATAGGGACCACCCTTCAACTGTGGATAAATCCTTAGCTCTCCTGTTGCCGGGCATGTACATTCTTAATTGCTGGTTTTTAAAAGCAGTGGATTCTAACCAAAACATGATAAGTTATTGAGGGATTCACATTTGTAATTTTCTTTTTCTTTCGATGTATAAGTAAATCAAAATAAGAATATAATGTAATTGAACAATCTATGCCAATTTGTTGGTATTTTGGCGAAAAGGGGGGAAAACAAAAACAATCTCCATGTGATATTCTTGCATACTGTGGAATATTTTAGTCCCCCATAGTGATGAAATGAATAATTAAAAAGGCAGCTCTGATACCGCAGCCTATTTAAAGGTTCTCATTTCCTTTAATGCTGTAAAGTACTTTTGCTTAGCTAGTTTGAAACTACTGGAGTGGGATCTGCAAATGAGCAAAAGAAAGCTTTGGCTTTATCTAAATATTATAATAAGGCCATGAAGTGGACTGTCCTAATAATTTAGCATTCTTAAATATAATTCTGTATGAAGTCAGTTGAAATAGCTAATTAATAGTGGCTTCAGTGAACACTGTAAGAGAAGCAGGCTTAAGACCATCTATATACTATCGTGATGGTAAGAAGTCTGGCATGGTCACAAATGAATGAGTTGGGTCACTCCCAACTCAGATCTTGTCAAAAGATCTGATATAGATGTCTTTACTTACTGACCTCAAGTTAATAACTTAACATTGTCCTCCTCTTTGCAACATTCTTGGTTTTATTTATCTACTTATAGACTTCTTGCTTCTTGGAGTTGCCAAGATAAACATTTGTGTTAAGGAAGGAGAGCTTAGAATAGAGTCCCAGGGCCGGGAGGGGATGCCACTGTCTCCTTATTCCTGAGACATTTTGAAATGCTTGTGCCTTTTTCCTGAGTCAATTTAGAGGGTAATGTAATGGGTCAGAAATTTTTGTGCAGTAGAAAGAGCACCGCACAGTGACTCAGACCCCAGAGTTCTAGTCTCAGTTGAACCAAAGCTACATTTAGAATTACATGAGACTGATTTTTCTTTCCCTAAAAATCAAAGGAGTATCTAGATTTATGTCTTCTTTATTTATACACCATTAACCTTTATTTATTTATTTATTTTTGGCCTGGATTTTGTCACAGACATAAGCCCTAAGTCTTCGATCATATGTAATGGACCAAATTTTCTCTTATGTATCAACCTTGGGAAAATAGAGAAAATAGTCACTGGTATAATTTTCTGTGTTTTGGGGTTCAGATATGAATCCAGCTGAGAAAGGCTGCAACTTTAAAAAGATTTAAAGTCTGCTGTTGCTCTTGTCTAAGGTTCTTTTAAATTCTAATATTTGTTTAAGGTGTTATGATTTTCTATGTAGTTAAGCAATGCACCAGTCAAAAAATCGAATTTAAAATCTTATTGTTGACTTCTGATCATGAACTATGTATGGATAGTCCTTTTAAACTACAGTAATTTTTCAGATCACAGTTGAACAGGTAGGAAATTTTAAGTCCCAAACCTTAGACCCCACGTAAGTCAGAGATTACCAGTTTCTAACTGCCGTTTTTTAATTAGCTGGTTTTGCTTAGTTCAAAAACAGAAAAGCCGACAGAGTAACTTATAAACCTAAGTTTGAGTCTTACATAGTGATGCCACAGTGGGGTCTAAGGACCACACTCCAGCTTCACAGCTATTTATCTTTTAGTTTTTCCAAATGTGTGTATATTTAGATAATTTATGAATTGCTTACAGCCCTGTTCCTCTGACTTTACAGGTAAGGGTAGATTTCTTATATAAAAAAAAAAAAAAATTCAGTGTGTGAAACATTGCCTCATAGTCCACTTGTCTTTATTTACTGGGATTGTGAAACATTGCCTCATAGCTTACTTGCCTTTATTTACTGGGACTGGGAAATGTAATGTGTTTTATCACATACACATGCTTCCTCTCTCTCCGGCTCTCTCTCCCTCTCTCTCTCTTTTTCCCTCTCACTTCTATTACTTTTCCCTTAGGCTACTATTTATAGAGAATCTGGAGACATTTAAATTATTGTTTGGACAGGGGATGGGCTTTTAAATTCCCTCTCTTTCTGGTTAGTAACATCACAATAATGAAAGAAGCACTAAGCACTCCAGAATATTGTTGGAGATAGGATTATTATCCTAGGATTCAAGATTTTAAAAGACCTGAATTGTATAGTGCATTTCCTGTCTCAATATTAAAAAAAAAAGAACAACTCATATACTCCTGTTTTAAGTAACGTCCAGTGAGTTTTACAGGTACACAGCTATATAGCTGTATTTCAGCTAAGTGGCCTTATTTAAATGATGGCATATAGAATAATATACAAGTTCTGATCCATTTATGAATATTAATAGCATACTTACACAGAGCAGAGTTTTCTTTGATTATTGGCATTTTTAAAACTTCTAATTTACACTTGAACTTCTCAAGTTTAGGAACTTTACACAACTTTGGTTTGCAGATTGTAGCCAATAGGTTTCCATTAGGGGGCTCTCGAGGTTTGAGATGCTCAGCCTTGATACCAGTAAAGCTCCGAAGCCTTCCCTTTCTAATGTTCTCATCTTGCTCTCTCTCTTTTTGTTTTGTTTTATAGAAAAGGTCACGGATCGCCTACAGTGACGAAGTACGGAATGAGCTCCTAGGGGATGATGGGAATTCCTCAGAGAACCAGGTAGAATGCTAATCAGCAAGGCCCGGTGGGTGGCTGGAGGGTGAAGGAGGTCACTGGCGCACTGGGCTCTCAAGCTGCTCTTAACAGTATTAGCAGCAACTCATGTGGAAGCGATACTGTTTAATGCAAAGCTGGAGTCTTAATCAACTTCAAAATGTTTCTTGGAGATCTTACATTTAACCCTTTACCTTGTGATCACTGTCTGCTATCTTTTAAAAAAATCTTTTCTTCTCCTTTCTTTATTATTTAGTACTTAAGGAATAACTTGAAGCATACTGTTTGCAGACAAAGCCAAGGTCCTCACCTCAAACACATGTAAAAGGAATAAAAAAGTACATAATGCAGCTTTGATAATAATGTAGTATAATTAAATCAACACTTGGAGCAAAACAAATGAAAGTAAGCTTTCAAAATTCAACAGGGTAGCCCCATCTCCTATTGTGTAGCGTCTTAAAAATACATTCACCCAAATGCAAATTGTAAGCACCAGTACAGAACTTAGATACCCATATAGAGGGCCTTCCTCTGTCAAATAATGCTGCTAATAATAGTAATAATAATGACGATGATGTCTTTGTAGTTTAAGATCTGCATAGGCAAAAAATAAGATATAATTTCTTCTTAAAAGGGCCTTTGAACTTGGCTGTCAGTTCTCATTGGATCACACAGCAGTGTCATGAGTCTAATTAATGCCCCACTCCTTTCTCTAAATTTATACTGTGGATTTCATTAATTCATGTAGATAATACATACAACTTTTTAAAAATGTCTTAAGAATACCAGTGTAGAAATGTCTTAAAAAGCGTCCCAACCCTAATGATTCATTTTCTTTTTTTAAGAAAATACGTGATAGGGAGTTTGGAAGCAAGACTTGAACATGCTTATTGTCACTTTGGCAAGTCCTATGAAGGTCTCTACTCTGCCTAAATAAAATGAACTTAAGTCATTCACTGAGCAAAGCAAGATTTTAATAAGTGAAATGAAAATAGTGAAGGAAAATGTATTGATACACATTATACAAATCGCATAATTGTTGTTAACCATTTCAAATACTTTATATAGTAGATCTGTGTGTGCTGACACTGTATCACTGTCTACTGTAAACTTTAAAGGAGATGTTGCCTGAGTGATGAAGGCCCCCACCTACCCACCCCAAAATAGAGAAAAGAATCACTGAGCTTACTATGTTTGTTTTTGGAAAGATCTCACCCCCTCCACTATCTGGATATTATCAGCTTGAGTTCAGACACACAAACACATTCAGATTTGACTTAGGATTTCAGCTTCCCTGATTGAGATGTGAGAATAGCTGAAGGGAAAAAAAAAAAATAGCACATCAAACATTAAAGGGTGATCTGATAAAGGGGTTTTACTCATAATAGATTAAATAATCTGAAGATGAAAAAAATATATTTTCTTCCTTTTTTAAAGTGAGATTTGGATTGCTCCTATCTCTTGAATGAATGAATCAGAGTTGTATTTCCTATCTACTGCAAAAAAGTGAATGGGTAGTTCCTATGTTAGTTCTTTAAAAAGCTATAGATCTTTCCCTCATTTGAAACTCCTGCCTAATGTAGAGGAAATAGAAAGGAAGGGAGTGTTCCTGTCTAACTCAGCCTCCTTTATTGTAATGAGTGTTGTAGTTCTATGACAGGGATCCTTTTTTTTTTAAAGCATGTTCATATTTCTTAATGGACATTTTATGTGCCTAAAACATTTGCCTTATATAGATGTAACTATGATTTTTTTTATGCCTAAAGAAAAATATTCCACCACTATAGACTGAGTTCCTATTTTCTGAATTTTTCAAATTATATTCCTGTCATTCAGAGATCATTCAGAGATTTCCCCTGGACTTGTATAAATCAAACTTTAAACTTCTGAAAGTGTTTGGAGAACCTGAAGTTTGGTTGTAAGGAGCTGTCACTTCAATAAATATAGTATGATAAATTATAGTCATGAGACTATATAACTGTTAGATTATTACTTGTGTAAACTTTTCAGTCTAAAATTTGAATAAAGTGTAAAAGTTGAAAGAGACCACAATTACCTTTTTTGGATAATTTGTTACCAAATGTAGCAAAATTTCCATTATCCCATGAAGTCATTAATTTTGTTTCGAAGCTTTTTGTCCTAATATAGGAATTAAAATCCCTCAAGCTAAAAAAAAAAGCCTAGTATTGTCATTTGAGAATAACTTTTTATTCTGTATCAATGTTCATTCAGATTATAGAATCAAAATAGGTCTTTCTTTAAAGAAAGAAAATATTTTGAGTTGGCTTTTTATATTAAGTTTTATAGCTCAGTAGCTAAGAAGAATTTTTTATAGGTAGGATTATCTGTAATTTATATTTAAAAAGTTTGAGGCCACAAATAAGTTTATTTTTAAGTGAATTGTTTATAAATGAATTTTCAGAACTTCTTGTCCATGTAATAATTATGATAAATTTTGAATATACAGGTAAAACTCAGAGATGAACAGAATGGGAAAAAAATAGAAATGTTCATTGAATTGAAATTGGGATATATCCATCAACTTAAAAATATATATGAGGAAAGGAAAATAAAAAGGAATTAAAAGCAACAATTGTACATAATGTACTGGGTAGTTATTTTCAATGTAACGCACACATCCTCCCTATAGTATTCTCTTTGTGAATATTTGAACAAATAAGAATATAGTAACTATTATTTCTCATTCTGATAATTTATATTGAAGTTTTTTAAAGTGTCTAAACCTGATTATTACTACATATAATCTACTAATTAACAATAAAATATGTTAATTTACTCTTAGGTACATAAACATTTTTGCTATGATTAGAAATGTCAAAATTTCAAAAATTAAGGATTGTTCAAATGCATTTTTAATGCCCCTCATATAATACACATTTCATTTAATCCAAATTAATTGCTTTGTATAAATTCATTTCTGTCATTTCTGATTCATACTCATTTATTTCATCCAAATGTAGTTTATCCTTGATTTACAAATAAGGGACAGAATTACCTACTTTGCACATTCAAGTATTGTTGGGTTTCGGGTTTCTACAGACTATTGTTTTGAGCTTTATCATTCTGTTCTTATAAAGTATCATACTTGGCATTCCATATGGCAACATTTTATTTCTTTGAGAGAGCTGAGTTCTTGACCATAGTGATGCTATATTTAGGGTGGAAACGTTAATAGTTAAATTGATTTCATTTCATGAAAACCATTCTCAAGAAAGGGGGAAGAAACAATAAAATCATAAAGCCTTTCATAGTAGATTGTGCTAATAGGGCAAATGAAATGTCCCCAGTTCTAGTTTTGAACATTAAATAGCCTCTTAGTTTCCATGTACAAAATTATGTTGATCAGTGACTTGGAGTAAATCCTAAGTAGAGTGTTAAAAAAAAATGTATAAGGAGAAGGATATTCCCAAATATTCAGGAAGTTTTGTGGCAAAGCAATATTTAGCAGATAATGATTGCTTAATTTTTTTTAATACGAGGTTCTCTTAACTTCCGATTTGGGCTTGCTGTGCATAAAGTGTGTCAAACTTCAGCAGCAGACCAGGGGGTGAAGTCGGTCAATTTAATTCCCCAAGATCTAAAGAAGGTCGGTATCATTTCATATAGCCCTGGCGGAGCAGGTCATTACCAGGCACAAATCTGTTCGTTACGTGCTGAGGGTTTATAGCAAAATAAATAGACTGTCATCATAAGTTCAGAAAATTGTGTGTTCGACCCACGATAATGTGTAAAGGACGTTTAATAGAGTTCAGCATTTATTCGTTATCTGTATGCGAACAGAGACGGCAGTGGCGTTATCAGCTTTAAAAAAAAAAAATTCGGTAGTTCTAGGGGTCACGTGATGCCCCGCACACACACAGGCACACACACACACACACACAGGCGTGCGCAGGAACCCTCACACGCTCTGCAGTGCAGTTTTGATTTTAGTCACAGCAGAAGGCTTAACCACAAGAGATTCCACTGGTTCAAACCAGCGTAAACCAGATTTTTTCAGCCCACAAAGGAACAGATTACCTCTTGTATCAAATTCTGCATTGGGTGAAAAAAAAAAAAATCTTTGTTTCAGAAAAGATGTTGATTATCATAACTCAACATGGTGGCATAGCACACTTTCATGTCGCCTATGATGGAGCTAGTAACTCGCTAAAATACGAAATCACTACTTACAGTCTAGTCTAAGCATTGTTAATTTTCAAAAATAGACCATCTTTTGTTTACTTGGATGAATAACTCTGGGCCTGACCAAAAAAAAAAAAAAAAAAGATAAAGATTAAAAACCCTCCCATTACCTAGCTTAGCTACAAATCCCGTGTGGAGCTTGAAGGCAGCCATGCAGCACAAACAAGATAGAACGTTTTTTGTTTGGAACCTATTGAAAAAACAAATGGGTAGCATTTTTAAACACTCATTGATTATGGCAGGGTGGCATGCCCCAAATGGTCTCAATTGCTGAAGAGTAGTTTTAAACTTTGGCCCTTTAAGTATCATAGTCAGCTAAAGAATGGTGCCCCCAGAAAGAAAAGATAGCTAGCCGATCAATCCCCAGATCGTCTCTTTCTGAGAATTAATGTTTGCCTTTTTCTCCCATGATGTTGGGATAGCAAGGAGAAAGATTCCGATATGTGATAGGCCAGGTATTTTAGCTGAGAATTTTGCTTCATCTGGAGAAGAATTGCAACTTTTCACATGAAAACAAGGAGATGCTTTACTTACAAGTAACTGGATGGTTGCTGAGTCTGTTAATTAAAAATAGTGACAACTTCTTATCCATTTTGAAAGGACAATATTAAAAGTTTCATTTTCACCAAATACACTATAAGACGTTATATCATAGATTCTGTACCCTTTTATCAAAGATTCATAACAACTTTGAAATCTTACTGTTTTGTACTTGTAATGCTTTTCATACAACAAATGAAATAACAGAATAAGCTGGAACAGATACTGCCTTCCTTGAATTCGAGACAAAACAGCAGTAAGCATTGAGATATCTGGGCTCCAGTAAACACGATACTTTTAGAGAGACATACAGTGAGCAAATTCATGGCCCGTGTTTCCCAAAGCAATAGTTTAATTTATTGGCCTGCATATGTCAAGTATTATAACAGATGTTACAGATATTTTGATGTTTAAAAATTATCATCTGTAGACCTGAATTGCTGAGGATGCAAATTTTAGTCCTAGAATGAGGTTTAGAGTCTGTTACAGCCTAGGCTTCAGTTTCTATTCATTGCAGAAACTGTGGTCATCATCTCAATTATACAATGGTATTTGTGGTTTAGAATAGTGTCTCACACACATACAGTGAGCCAGATATATGATTTTATTTATTTATTTATTTTTTTAGCTTCTGAAGAGTAGGAGTTCATTTTATGTGTTGTATTTAAGGCAAACAGAAAAGTGTTCTCCATAGAAGAATTTACTAACAGAGTGGTTTTCAATTTACAAGATAAAATTGGAAAATAAAGGAAACATTCAGAAATTTAAATGAAAACATGCCACATGATTGCAGCAAAACAAAATCTTAGAAATTAATTCTGATATACACAGTAGTTATAAGGATAGTGAAATATTTCTTAATACTATATTCTAAATAAGTATTATCTATCCTTTATTCTCAATTAAAATACCATTACCAAATGCAATACTATTACTAGAGTGAGTGCAAATATGACTTTAATCAACATAATAGTTTATTGTTTTAAATGCTTATTAAAACCAAAGCATAAGGTATTAATCATTTTCATTTGTAGGTAAAATCTGAAATCAGTTGTCAAGATTGTAAATAGAGAAACATCCTGAAAACTTGTATATACAAAAGCGCTTCAATGGTACATTCTTAGAAGAGAGGAACAGTAAACTTGTTTTCTTTCTTTATAATATAGACTTCTATGAAGTCATTCCCCTTTATTTCATGATGGTGTCTTAGATGTACTTTAAAAGAGAATTTCACACTATTCTCTTTGTTTAATGTGACAGTGTGAGAAAGTGATCTTTATTCGTTCAAAAAACTCTGCATGTAGTCTATGTTTAGGTTCTTTTAATGTGTTTGTCTGTGATTTTTAAATGCTAAACATGTAAACAGATAAATTGTCAATGTTAATTCTGTATCCTGTCACACAACTGATCTTTCTTTCCTGCCATTTCTTTCCTTTTTATCTTTTTTTTTTTGTGCATTCATGTTGCAGTTGATAAAATTACGTGAAGAGGTGAGTACTTCCTAGCTCCCCTTTTTTTTTTTTTAGTTCTGCTTTCCCTATAAAATTGAGTTTCTAAATCTAAGTGGATTTTGGATTCATTTTTTCCAGGGAAATCTACACATAGCAGAAGTATTGATTATATTGCTCAGGAATCTCTGCTGACCATTAAAAAAAAAAAAAACTACATCCCAATCAGTCTTATCATAGAGGTTGTGGTTCTTTTGTTGGCATTGGAGGAAAGTTAATATTTTAAAGGCAAAAAAAAAAAAGGAAGAAGAGGAATAAAGGAATATCTTTAAACCATATCCAAATATAGTTTTAGTGTAGGCTCTAACTTTAAGTTTGTTTTATTTACGTTGGTTTCTCAATGAAGTCAATAGGATTTAATTTTTTTCTGACCTTCTGATTTACTTTACTGTAAACTGTGCTAAATAAAATCATTTCCCTCACCAAAAATTGTTAGGTTCAGCTTAAGACACTGTGGATCTATTATCCTTTTGGGGAAACACACACATTTTATCAATGCCCTCGTGTTCTGTGTTATTTTGTGTACATAGATACGTAAGTGTAGCCAAAGCTCTCGTCATTCTTAAACACTTCCCTTTCTGTAGGAAATAGCACCCAAGTAAGTTCGCATTTTTCTGAGTTTGCTAGTCTGTTTCATAGTGCAACTCTAGACTTTTTTGTGGCTCAGCAAATATTTATAGCAATGTTTATAATTTTATCCCTATGTCAATGAGAGATGCTGAATGATTCCATTTTTCTTTTAAATTAAGCCAAACATATCAAATATGTTTTGGTACTCTTTTGCAGGAAGGGTTATCTTTTTTTATTTAGTGAGATTGGGTTTATTGTTTTTCTGTTAGGGCATAAAATAATGTCCCATATTGCAATTTAAAAATCATCTAATTGCTTATAATAATTAGTGTACTATGAATTATTTTTTAGTTTAGTTTGACAGCATTGATAGAGGTCTTACTAAATTTTTTTTTTTTATTGATGTGTTATCATTCTCTAAGGGACACAAATGTTAATTTGGAGGCTTGTAGATAGTGGTTTTTAGCAACTTTTCTGATTTAAAATGCTTTAGTGATGTCCTCTCTTAGTAAAAGTAATAATGGCATATAAAATGAATGGAAAAAATACACAAAAACCCTCATCCTCCAACTTTTTTGTGTTTTTTATCTTTCCTGCATAGAAACCAGATGTATATATTAAATGAATATAATCAATTGCAGTTTTAATGGATAGGATTGCTCTTATACATCAACATTATTTTTCTGCAAGATAGAATACCTGTTTGCTGTATTCGTGTATGCTCATGTTTACGTGAAGAATCTGAATTTTCAACTGATAGTGGAATGAACAATACACTTGAAAACCTCTATTTGAAAAAGTTACATGAAACCCTTGCCCCTGAATTTAAGCAATGAATATGATTAATAAAATCTGGTGCCTTATGAACCAACATTTTCAACAGAAGATTTATTTGTATTAAGCCAAACTGTGTGGAGTTACAAATCTTAATTCCAAAAGGTGAAAACATCACATCTGCATTTCTTTAAAATATATATTTTATTAGTATTTGATGGTTTAATTCTTTTGTTGTACCTGGAGCAGCAGTTTCATCAGTTATGATTCTGGAATTCAAGTTTCTGAAACTATCACCTGGAACAGAGTTATAATCAGAAGAATTAGGTCACTCAACTAATAGAATAATACACTCAAATATTTCTGTTAACAATCTTTGCTATGAATGTGACATTGGTATTTACAAAATAGGTTGCAGTGATGATACCGCATAGGTATCTACAGTTTGCCCAGAAGTGATTATTTCTCAGTTGGATTCTAATAGTTAGTCACACGGTGAACATTACCCCATATTTCTTAACTTGCTAAGGAGACAAACACTCATCTGCTTCAAAATAGGATGTTTTGTTGTGTTTAGAAATGAAGTGTGCCCCAGCCCTTCCTTGCCATGCTGTCTTGGGGCTCCGTTCTGGACACGGGGCCTGCTTGGAGGCAGGTCGCAGAGCAGAGGAGCTGGCCTGGCGTTGGCTGTGCCGAGCTCTGTTTGAATCCTGCATCTCTGGCTCTCCACGTTGCACAGCTCCTCACACAAGTTGAGCTCTGTCTGAAGCTCCTGCACAGCTTCACTTACCTGCTTTGAAAAGGGCTGAGGAGAGGGTGAGAGAATGAATTTGGGATGGAGTGTGGGGGCAAGTTGAAAGCGTCAGCTGCCACTGTAGTGTGTTTCCTTTCATTTACAGAGACCAGGGCAATGTACAACTAAGGGAACAATGTAAATAGCGCAGCTGTTACAAGAACTTGATTTTAGTTTGACTTAAGTGAAGAGGTTCCAAAATACAAAGTGAAATCCTGCTGGAAAGCTGCTGGTAAACTAAAGTCCTCGTGTGTGCACATTTACTCTGATGACGCTGAACTGTCCTGGAGAAGAGTGACTTCCATTATTCAGTTTCATACATATACATATATATACACACACACA